>JAVSBS010019786.1:0-19679 GCA_033124195.1 Coracias cyanogaster
CCTGGGGGCAGGTGGAGGACGAGGCGCTGGTTCCAGCCCGGTGCCGGCGGGAGCTTGGGGGCTGTGGAGGCCGGCGCACGGATTAAGCGGCAGGAAGTCACTGCGGCTGTGGGGGGGGGCGGGGAGTTCTGTAAATACCCGCGAGCCGGTTTGAGGAGCCCCAGGGGCCGCATCCGGCCCGCGGGCCGTAGTTTGAGGACCCCTGTTGTACGCCATGGAGCCCTTGACAAATGAAACAACATTATTTTCATAAGCAAGATATGAAAATGATGAAAGTTGCCCAAAGTCAATCACAGAGACAGTGACAGAAGAAGAGACATCATGTCTCTCAAGTTCTTCTCTCATTCTCTGTGTAGTATAATAGATAGACTGGTTCATTCACTGACTCATTCATTTGGTTCATGTTGTGTATCTTTAAATTCTATAACTGGACATTTTTTAAACATCATCTCACCTTTTTTTAAACACCATCTCATCATAAGCACACAAAGAATGCCTCGAGCAAACTAATGTTACTTGGAATTTGGCCTTGCTTCTAGTGGGGTAAAGTGGACCAGAGCACTGAGAGTACTCATCTGGCAACAGAGATTGTTCAGTACTCTATGGCTTTCTAATGAAACAACTCCTACATAGAGACTCTTACATAATAGTATTCTGAATGTACCTCATGGACCTGGTTGAAGCTTGTTTAGAGTGCAATAGAGGTACTGTGACCTGTGATGACGGTCACATACACATCATTATAAGTAGAGTGGGAAAAGGTGTGCCAGAAAAATAAGGAGGAACTTCAGCACAAGCACACCCTCATCTTCCCTTCCGGCCAGGGTGTCCTGCTTGCAGAGAGAAAAGACCACACCAGGCCTATCTGTAAAGAAGAACCATCTAGACTGAAGAGAGGTGCTTGTTTGTAGAACAAACTGGTGTTGGTTATCAAACTCTCATTCTGTCTCACTTTCTGTCACCGTTTGGTACTGTAATTCTACACTTAATGCCTCATCACCACATTAAAAAAAACATTCTGGCTGGGATACTAAGAGTTGCTAGACTTGGCTAGATGAGGTTACATATAGACTGCTCTTAATCCGGGACCTGAACTCCAGTCTCCAGTGACAAACTGTTAATGTTGATTCAAGTTTCTCTAAATATATTCTTTCCCTTTCCTTCTCCTCTCCCTGCTCTCTTTCAATACTTTGAGGTTTTTCCTTCATTTGAGCTGAACCATTATTTACAATAGGTAAAGGACACACAGTACACCACTACACAGCTTCTACTGCCTATACAAGCACACAAAATCTCTTCTCTCAAACCATGCCTCCTTAAAATCTGTCCTGCCAATTTTTTAGCTGTGGTCAATTAAACATTGCTCGGCTATGGGAGGCATACCATTACTCACAGACGCTCAGCCGACTGCAAAACAAAAGCAGACTGTCCCCGACTTGTGGGTGTTTGACAACCTGCTCTGCACAGCTGCGCGCGAGAATGCAGGACGGAGCACAGTCCAGTTCAGCTTCTGTGATGTCTAATTACTTTTATACTGTTATCATAAAGACGTCATCCTCTCTATAATTAAATCTGTGCATCATTAAATAGTCACCACTTTACTATTTGCAAAAGCAGTGAATTTAATTTCTCGTGATACTATTCTCTGAAAGTATTTTAATGATTTGACGTATTTTAATTAGCTCTAAAAGAGCGTTCTTCTTGTATCAACTCTGCCAGAAAGAAGTTCTTACATTTAGAACAAGAGCAACTGCCTGGGATTGCAAGGGATCAGTATCTGTCTGGTATACTCTCAGCATGTCAAAGGTGTGCATTTAATTCTTTTACAGGCTGTCACAAATGAACTGTACTAAATCATTCAGGGAAAGCATACTTAGTTTTTTCTTCATCTGCATATAGTTGTTCTTACCAGGTTGCATCGAAGTTTCACAGCCCTATTTCTTCCATTTCTAAAATACAACTGGAAGGTTACTGACATCTTTAGACTGAGTCCAACCGCCTATGGCAAGGGCAAAGCAAAACTGCAGCTTCAAAACCACCTGACTACAACATCAGATGTCTGTTATCACCCCAGATCAATGCCTGAAAATGATCAAGAAAAGTCAGGGCTGTGACCAGCAAGGAAGCTAATGGTGTGAGCATGGACAGGGCATTATGCTGAGCTTGTAAACATAGATGAGTACATCACCGCCTGCAGATGATCTTGGTTGCAAACACTGAGGTTGATTTGGAGTGACAGCATACCCAAGGAGCTGAAAGCAGTATCCCACTAACCCTTCCTCTCCATTTATCTCTTATGCACACCCCTCCATGCAAATGTTTCACTCCCTCTGACTTTACTTTCTACCAGTTTGCAGGAATGCTTTGAGCTTTCCTACAGTGTGAAAGCACTGTGGGCTTCCCAGCCTAGGCACCGCTACCTGCTACCTGAGATGCTCTGGAGTTATATTAGAAACTGCTCTTGGGCAGCTCAGTGCCTCCTCCTACACATGGAGGCAAACAGAGCTGGGAGGACTGTGCCCTGTGCATTGCGGTAACTAAAGATGCTAAATCAGCATGCTTAAATGCAGGTTACTGTAGGTGGAAAAGAGGGACTTTCACTCAGGCATGGGACTTTCTCAAATACTAAGCATTTTCAGTTGGTAAATGTCCCCATTTCTGTTACTAATAATAGGAAGAGATATTAAAACAGGATCTCTAAAATAGAAGTCATAAGGTAGTAATTACACATCTGAGAAATGGTGTTTCTCTATCATGTAGCAGCACACAAGGCAAAGGGAACTCAGGGCTGACCAGCCTGGTACAGCAGCACAAGTCAGTCATGCAGATTCTACCCAAAGTGCACATGTAGTGCTCCATCCTACATCCAGGAGATGCCCACAGCACCCATGCAAAAGTGTTCCCAGCATTAAGGGCCACCGGCAGAATAACCCAGCTTGTCGCTGCCTTGGACTTGTTGCTACTTCAAGAGTTAAAGCCCCGTGACAAAGATGCCACGTATCCATCAAGACTGCAAATACTGTTTTGACAAATAACTAGCACAGAACCAAGGGAACAGGAAGTAATTTCCAACAAGCACTTTGACCTTCCCTCTCTCCCTTCCCTCAGCAGTAAAACAAACACCAAAAAAATTCAAACAATTCCCATCCTTTTTTAATGCTATCTTCAGCTGACACATTTTGTGACAGAAGAAAAATTGTTAACCTTGAGAATCAAATTCCAGAGCATTTGGACATAGAGTTTTTGCATCGTTTTCAATGCAAGGAAGAGCAGCAGCTATGGTGCAGTCCTAACCACTCATCAAGGTATGTTAGACAGGACCAACCTTCCCTCCTCCTCCTCCATCAACTGTTCTAAATGTTTCTAAATAATGCATATGGACTTCTCTGACTAAAGAAGACAGATAGGGTACAATCTAGCACTTGGCAGATGGGCTTGCTCACAGTGCAATGGGTTCACCTGACTGTTGGGCCTCGGTTGCAAACAGTTGAAAAACAGTAGTTTAACCTAGTGGAACATGTGTTTGCAGTTTCTTTTTTTATTACCATGGAATCCTGACTCAATAAAACTAAATCAAAGTTTTCCATGCTTTTAGGGCCTGGAAATTTAGATTTGTGCACTTATTTAAGTGCTCTGGTGCACCCACAAATTTCATTCTAGCCAAGCTACAGATGCACAAAACTTATTGATCGCTGGATACTTTCACTTGGATCCTTTCACCCTTCACCCTGGAACCATTTCTGCACATGCCTAACAGATGTGAGTTAAGTCAGAAGAGCTGGATAAAGCATATAGCTACAATGTAAGCTAGCTTGTGTTAGCACTTAGGAGACCAGTTTTAGTCAGACTAGTTGTGTTTAGACTTCACAGTCTTAACAAAGACTGTCAAAATGTCATTTCAACTGATAGCATTCCTTCCCTCTTTTCCTCTCCCTGCTGTAAAGTGTGATCCAAACCTCGCCCACCTTCTCCCACAAAATGTTTCTTTTGTCCAGGATCCCTTTTATGGTTGTAGAAAATACTGTTCATTAGAGTAAAAGGTTTTGTAAACAAGGCCATAAGAAAAAAAAAAAAATTCCTAAATTTCAGTCATAGGGATCAAGATTACTGTTAGTGCAATTTGAACCTGTTCTTCCCTATCAAAGATAAATAAATGCTGGACAGCTTTGCTAGCTGCTCCTGCCAGCCTGACAGTGCCAGAATATCAAGGACATAAAAGCCAACAGCAACAAAATACACATCAATGCATTTCATAGGAACAATTTCATTGCACATCTCAAGAATAATCTGATCTACAAAATATCCCAAATACCCCAAATTCATGATTTCCCCAAAACCTTAACTCTCATTGCCTTCTAATTTTTTTTTTTTTTTAGAGAAGATTGCTCTTTGGAATTAAAAATGGTATCTAAATCACTCAAATACTATTAATATCTCAAAACACTTCTTTCAGTCCCAATATTTGACAGGTCTTAGGCACACTTCTGTGAATACAAAGACTTGGCAATACTATAAACAGCCTTCAAATCTGAAAAACAAAAATAAAACGGAACTGGAAATATAGAAACTGCAGGCTGATTTTGGAGCTGTTGCGGGAAGCAATCCATTAAGGAAAATAAAAATAATAGTTAAGATATAGTTTCACAGAATCACAGAATGATAAGAGTCGGAAGGAACCTCTGGGGATCGTCTGGTCCAACCCTCCCTGCCAAAGCAGTTTTTCCTATGGCAGGTTACATAGGAATGCGTCCAGGAGGGTTTTGAAAGCCTCAATAGAAGAAAACTCCACAACCTCTCTGGGCAGCCTGTGCAAGGTCTCTATCACCCTCAGAGTAAAGAAGTTTTTCCTTATGCTTAGGTGGAACTTCCTGTGTTCTAGTTTGTGCCTGTTGTCCCTTGTCCTGTCACTGGGCTGAAAAGAGTCTGGCCTCATCCTCTTGCCACTTTCCCTTTAGGTATTTAAAAGCATTGATAAGATCCCTCTGAGTCTTCTCTTCTCCAGACTAAACAGCCCCAAGACTCTCAGCCTTTTCTTGTAAGACAGATGTTCCAGGCCCCTATCAGTGCTTCATCCAATCCATTAGCTTGCATTTCAGGAAACACAGTGTTCAGACAGGTTGGAAGCAGGTGATTCCAAGAGGAAGCTTACTGTCAAAATTAAGGAAAAAAAAAAGTATTTAAACTTCATCTGGTAACACTTCCTAATTCACTCTGACTGGCCCTTCTGCAGTTTTTCAGACAGTATCGAAAGAAGAATTCTGCAAATCAGTATATGCAAGGACTAGAAGTGTTCACCATTTTTCCAGGGAAAACTTTTCAAACAATTTCATAGCATGAGATTTCATGTAATTATCTCACATATATGTTTTGCAGAGATCTTGTCATGTTATGTGCTGGTTTTTGTATTTTTGAACATCATTCACCTGAGTATTATTTAATATTTATTTTTGGATAAGATCAATTCTTTTTTCAGGAGTTCTCCTTTCTCTCCATTCTCTCCCTAGAGAAGAGTCTGTGTGTTTCTTGTAGTTCCAGTTGAGGAAATCATCCTTTAATTCAAGCAAAAATGGTGTATCGTGTCAGCCCTCAAGATCCAGATCGCCAGCCACAATGATAAGTGATATTACTATCCATGTATTCGCACTCTTGAAAAGGCACTGAATAAGCCAGTCCACGCTGACTGAACAAGCACAAGGTAAACACAGAGACACATTCTCACTGGTAAGATGGAGTTAAGAACAAAGAATGGGGAAAAAAAACCTAAGAGTACAACTTATGGGAAAGGGGATAGATACTCTGTAAAACGGTCTCAATACTTTGAAAGACCCTCAAGTCAGTTTGAGAATCATGTCTCTTTTCTCCTTAGCTAAGTAATAGTTCCTCTAGTGTCTATTCTCTTTTCAAGGTGTTCAAGAGCCCTTTTGAAACCTACCTTGGAAGGCTGCCAACAAGTCTCTGCTACTGTGAGGGGATCTGCAGTTGAATACCAATTGATTTCACTGTGTAATATTCTGAGGTTTGATCTATACACCCAATGCAGAAGAGAAGAGAGACCGAATTTCACTAACTTGCTTTGATAAAGTAAGCATAATGAAGACTGTGACTAGTTAACATGAATTACCTTTGCCATCCGAATGGCACAACACAGACATCCTACTAGAGCTCTGTGACACTGAATATCTTCTGTTCTCCCAATAGTTATAGTGCAGATCAAACCAGCAGAACTTTTTTGCTTCCACAACCAGAGGGCTTCAATATATAGCACACTGTAGAAAAGACGCTTCAAACAGATAAAACAGAGTAGAAAGTCCTTCAGCTACCTTTGCTGCTTCAGTGTATTATGGAAATCGCTTGCATTAACAGCCAACTCAGTATCATGTCCTTCTAATGCCATGAATATGCATCTAAGAGATAAAAATGTACCATGCTGAAAGTTGCAGGAAGCTCCTCCTTTCACAAGGTCAAGACTTCCTGAAAGACTTCTGTTTATACAGATAGAGTCAGCTATCAACCAGCCTTTGACAATCACAGAGCAAGAGAAAACACAACCGAGAAATCTTTTTTCCCCTATATGTTCAATCTACATAAGAGCTACATAAATGCCTTGCAGCCAGGGTTTGGCTGTGAATAAAAACCCAGATGAAAAGGAGAACATAGGGAAAAAGCACAATACTCTTGATTCAACAGGCCCAATCTAAGCTCATAGACCATTGTGTGCCTCAGTTTGGATGTATTTGGATAATATTTCCCCAGCTCAGAAGGGCACTGTGATAGCTGGGAAGCAGCTTGGGCAGCTGGAGTGAGGTGCATGTAGATGAGTCCCATTATCTTCAGGAAGTCTTAGGGAATTTGACAGCTCATTTATCATCATTAATCTTTTCTGGGGACTTTGTGGTCTGTCAGATTAAGTTTGTTGAATGTTCTGCTAGTATTTGCACAAAAATCACTAACATACAATTTTGAGTCAGAGTATTGATTGAGCCACACTCTCTTATTGCAATTATGGATGAGTCAATGATATCTGTTCAGACTGGACTGTGTTCAGATATTAATTATCTTTCATGATTCTGCACATGTTCATTAAAGAACTGAAAGTTACCAACTGTCTACATGAAAAATATCATCATCCGTTTTGCTCATGATGAGTGTAAGATGTTGTAATTTGTCAAGATGTGGAGTGAAGAAAGGCAGTTGACACCTCCCATTCTACCAGACATAGGCCAAGTAATGGAGAACTGAGTCTTAATAACTGTCTGGAGAGACACTCAGTGAAGAAAGCCAAGTGTAAGTCACAGCACTAATCAAATGACTATCAATAATAAGTATGATTCACCTGGGACCCTTGAAGTAAAGATTTGTAGAAAGGTGTAAAACTGAAGAGCTCATAAGCTGAAAAAATAAATTTGGGAGAGTTAAGAATAGAAGAAGGCAGATGCTCCCAAAATGCACCTCATCTCAGAATTTCATGTATACTAATCTACCAGTTGTTTGTATTTAGCCTGAAAATTCACATACATATCTAACCTTTTAGAGGCACAACAGAGCCACTTCTTAAAGAGTGATCAAAAAAGAAAACAAACCTCTTTAGGAAAGATGTGAAGACTAACAAGGGAAGAGAATGAAAGGTCAGCTTCATTGAGAAAAGCAAACACATTGGACTAGCATGGGAAAACAGAGATGTGAGCAGGTAAAGATGGGAGGGTAAGTGGAAATAAAAATGAGAAACAGAGTGAAATGTAAATTTGGATAGATAGATGCATATACCTGTACATTATGTACGGCTCAATCTGTGGCCACCCTTTGCTAACGTCAGACCACAATCAACAGGAAACAGCATTTAACAGGAAAAAGAAGTTTGTAGAAATGCACATAGGCAATTTAGAACTTCAATCCAAAATATCTTCCATTCTGGCAGAAAAAAAATGATAAGAAGCTTTATTAAAATGGAAATCTTCAAAACCAAAGCAGCAGTTTCAGCAAGTAACCAGCACATTTTCCTAAAGTACAGAGTATTCTATCATATTCCTGATAACTTACAGACATTTATAAAGTGAGTCTCATATTCATGGAACTTCAGCAGTTTCCTGAGCTCTTCCCTCCTTTGGTCCTCTAATTCCGAGAAAGCCAGTCATATCCTGGGCTGTATCAAGAGAAGCATGGCCAGGAGGTCGAAGGAGGGGATTCTCCCCCTCTATTCCACTCTCATAAGACCTCACCTGGAGTACTGCATCCAGTTCTGGAACCCCTATTACAAGAAAGATATGGATGTGCTGGAACGTGTCCAAAGAAGGGCCACGAGGATGATCAGAGGCCTTGAGCACCTCTCCTATGAAGACAGACTGAGAGAGTTAGGGTTATTCAGTCTGGAGGAGAGAAGGCTCTGGGGAGACCTTATTGTGGCCTTCCAGTATCTTAAGTGGAGCCTACAAGAAAGCTGGTGAGGGACTTTTTAGGATGTTGGGCAGCGGTAGGACTAGGGGTAATGGATTAAAACTAGAGGTGGGTAGATTCAGATTAGACTTTAGGAAGATGTTCTTCCCCATGAGGATGGTGAGACACAGGAACAGGTTGCCCAGAGTGGTGGTGGAAGCCCCATTCCTGGAAGTTTTTAAGGCTAGGCTGGATGGGGCTCTGAGCAACCTGATCTAGTGGGACGTGTCCCAGCCCATGGCAGGGGGGTTGGAACTTCTATGATTCTATGATTCCTTCCTGTGCGTCAAAAGAGGCATTTCCAGCAGGTCAAGAGAGGTGATTCTGCCTCTCTACTCTGCTCTTCTGAGACCCCACCTGGAGCATTGCTTCCAGCTCTGGAGCCCCCAGCACAAGAAGGACATAGACCTGTTGGAGAGGGTCCAGAGGAGGGCTACAAAGATGATTAGAGGGCTGGAACACCTCTCCTACGAAGACAGAATGAGAAAATAGGGCTTGTTCAGCCTGGAGAAGAGAACGCTCCAGGCAGACCTTCTTGCAGTCTTCCAGTATCAGAAGAGGACCCACAGAAAGGCCGGGGAGGGACTTTTCACAAAGGTGTGTAGTGACAGAACAAGGCATAATGGGTTCCAACTAGAAGCGGGTAGGCTTAGATTGGAAATTAGGAAGAAATTATTTACTCTGAGGGTGGTGAGACAATGGAACAGGCTGCCCAGGGGGATTGTGGATGCTCAATACCTGAAGGTGTTCAAGGCCAGGTTGGATGGGGCCTTGAGCAACCCGGTCTAGTGGGAGGTGTCTCTGTCACGGCAGGGAGCTTGGAACTAGATGATCTTTGAGATCCCTTCCAACCGAAACTGTTCTGTGATTCTCTGATTTCAGGTATGTCAGAGGGTTGAGGCATTTTACAGAAAGTGACAGGTTGACCTGTGCTTTACTTTAGATTTATCAGTAACATGGGATTTCTTGTTCTTTTGAAGCTGCATGAAGTACTTTCTAAGTTACACGTGGCCTTCCCAGTGGCTCATCTCAGTCTGCACACTGCAGATTTGCTTAGGAGAATCCCATGGAATACAGTCCTGAAGAAAAGAGGAGAGCTGGTTGATACCGAACGATCAGCTCCTCCAAGCTCAAGAATGGTTCAACCCAACATGCAGGAAACTAGACAAAAGCAGTAGAAGGCCTGCATGGATGAATAAGGAGTTCCTGATTAAATTTAAACATAGAAAGGAAGCATAAAAACAAGGTCAAATTAAGGAGGAATATAGGGATACTGCCCAAAAAGGAATATGGAAAGCAAAAGCCTACTTGGAGTTGAATCTGGTGAGGTACATGAAGAATGATAAGAAAAGTTTCTACAGCACTACCAACAGCAGAAGAAACACTAGGGAAAATGTATGCCCACTGCTTAATGAACTGGGGGACTTAATGACAAAGGACAAAGTACTTCTGAGTATCTTCTTTACTTCAGTATTTACTGGTAGGAGTGGCCTTCAGGAATCTCAGCCGCTGAGACCAGACAGAAAGTGTATCAAGGAAGATTTACCCTCCAGGGCAGGTGGCGGGGCGGCAGATCAGATTAGATAACACTTAAACAGGACACACTTAAGTCCATGAGCACTCATGAGAGCTGGGGGAGCTGGCTGACGACATGGAGTAGCTACTCATGTAACAGTAACCAGGGCAACTGGAGGAAGTTCCTAAGGACTGATAGAAAGCATGTGGCATTTAAATAATCCTCTAAAAATTGTCCCAATACACACTGGGACATCTGTGGTACAAAAAAGAGAAAGGAGCACAACTTTGTACTGCAATGTTTGAGCAGAGACTCAGACGTGTAAGGCACTAGCCAACAGACAGCTCCGTGTACAATAGACCATCGACTGCCACATTCATGTGGTTGTGTGATATGAGTGCACTTGGCATCCTTGATTTTCCTTGTTTGTGGGTTCTGAGCTCCAGAGATGGCAGGACACTTTCTGCCTGCCCATATTGGCCCTGCAGAGCAGCAGCCTCTGGAGCACACATTGTGGGTAGCAATGCCAGACCCAATGCTGATCTGCAGTTCTCAATGAAGCACAGAGGCAGGCAAGTGAATGGCAGGGCAATGGGAAGAAGTTTTTACAAGTATCTGCATAATACAAAAACCTGCAGAACCCTGGGAACAGAGAGAAGCAGATTCACATTCCCCCAGGTGGAAGAGGGAACTGAATCCTAATTTTCTACATCCTATGTGGTTTTCTAACAAATGGGCCAGAAGGTTAGTGCCAGTGTAGGAAATGGAACATGAAGGACTTTATTCCCAAGCCTACTTTTGGGTGCTTACATTAAGAGCTTCTTTCCTTTTCAGTGGAGAGAGCTGGACTCTGGAGGGTGATGGAGAGCAATGAAAAACAGACTGCAGCTCTGAATTTCCCTCTGAACAAGAGCATATCGTTAAGAATAATTCTGTTCTGTCCCCACCAGTACACGAGCTACCTTAACAAGGTTTTCCAAAAACTATTGTTTCTGCCAAGCTTCATGTACTCCATTTGCATATCCTGGCATTTATAGTGCCTTGAAAATTAAAAAATGAAAAGCGCTGCCCTTTGCAAATCTTAAATATAACTATAAGCAAAGAGCTTTCAGCTTGCAGACTCACAGCACCTTCATGGGCAGAAACAGCCAAAGACGACTAGCACTCTGATCATTTATAGCAGAGGTGTGAATCTTGCAGACCTGCCACACGAGTATCAGCTTTGTGTGTCTGTCCCAGTGTGTTGTGCAAACAGGTCTGGAGGGCTTTTGGGTGCTGTCGAGCTGAAGGATGACAGACTGACTCTACAACAGAGGCAGTAAGGGAGCTGGAGTAATGAAGAGGGAGGAAACTCTGTAGCATAGAACTGTAAAAATGCTTGTGAATGTGTAAAAAATGTTGGTAGAAATTTCTATAACTGGTAGAGATTTCAGGTCTTTTTTCTCTTCTCAGGCCTTAGGAGGTAGAGGAAGGGCAAAAGGAGATGAATTCCTTGATTATAAACAAAAACATGAAGGTAGCATGAAGATTACATTATTCCAAGGTAAAATTAAATTATCTACTCTGCTATTACTGAATAGGATGTTCTAATATAGAGCCCTGACTCAGATTTTAAGAGCAGCATGTACCAAGTATAGGAAATGAGCAGCCAATGATTTTACAAGGTCATTATAAAAAGACCTGTAAATACCATTAAGCTCCAAAGGGAAGCAAAGAAAATTGGTTTTGTTCTTGTTTTTTCTTTAAATGTGTGCCATCAAAAAACCTCATCATGCACTGGCAGTATTATAAAGGTGACAAGTAGGCCAGATGGAGTCAGGTTACCCCTGAGGCTTCTGCTGAATTTCATAGCTGCCTATGAGCTAAGTAATTCCTTCACTTTCCTTGGTCCTAGTAACACTATACCTAAGCTTGATACACACTTTTGAGAACTGCTTTTCCAAAAGTATGTAGATGAGCTGAAGAGAGTGTAGGGGAGCTCAGTAAGAATGATTAGTTGGATGGATCAGTTGTCCTCAAATGTATGTGAGGGACCTACAAATCAGAAGAATCATAGAATTTTAGAATGAATCACAGAATAGTTTGTGTTGGAAGGGACCTTAAAAGATCATCTAGTTCCATCCCCCCTGCCATGGGCAGGGACATTTTCCACTAGCTCAGGTTGCTCAAAGCCCCATCCAGCCTGGCCTTGAACAATTCCAGGGAGGAGGCATCCAATACCTCCCTCGGGAAACTATTCCAATGTCTCACCACCTTCTTTCAGTTAAGTCTTCTTCACATCCCCTATGGATATAGCCAAGCAATTCATTTTTCCCCTCTATGAGTTTTCACAGGCTACAAAAGTTGAAAGTAGCATTTAGTTTACAGTCTGGGATAGAAGCTTCAAAATGTTTCCCTGTAAAACAGACCTTGATTTTCATGTAAGACCTTACTATTCATTTTATCTGTATATAAACTCTGAAAGCCAGTCTGCTGTTCACCATTCCTAAACCTAGCAGCTGATACCAACTGAATCAGCTTGATGCTACTAAATCCAGTTAACGCAGCTAACATACATAGAAAATTGTTTTATATTTTAAATTATGCTACAAAGGTTATTCTGATTGTTTTCTCCAGTTCTCTGGCATCATATTTTGATCTTTTCCAATTCAACTCAATGCATCAAGATTTATATCATTACAAGGAGATTCTAGCTGTTATTAACCCACAAGACAAATTGCTCATTAAGCTGGGGAAGCTTTAAGGCAGGGTTATGTTCCATGGGCAAAAATGTAGCAGGATGATGAATTATATGGCTCAGGTTTTTGTGTTTGTTTTCCTGATGAATGCACTTTAAACTGCTGGGTAGGAGAAGGCTTTGCTGAAACATATGGTTGACATTAACACAACGGAGTACAAGTGGCATTGGTGGGAATTTTTGGCTTTAATTTTGTGCTCTCTCTCCCTGTGTCTGTGTTTTTTAAACAGGCACACATTTAGGGTTCTTTTCTTCTTTATTTAGTTGGCAGTTTTTATTCCAAAAATGTTGTGTTAAATAAATAATTTGAAAAGTAGCAGAGAAGTAACCTGTAAGAAATTACTACTGTAGTATTGATTTTACCTTAACTGCATAAAAAATTTACCATGGCATCATTTTCCCTACTAAAGATTTAGGTTAGCTTTACAACACAAAGTGGAAACACTCTGCTTGTTCAGAAATAAAACGGTTCTTTGTTCACTTTTCCTACCTATATATTTTATTTTTTATTAATTCCCCTACACCTTCTTACAGTCCCTCCATTGCCTATGCTAGATACTTTTCATCCTAGTTTCTTAGCCAGACCCTGCCCTACTGCCTCAAGTGCAGCTCCCAACCAGCTCGCTAGGCTTCTTAAACTCAAAAGTGTCTCCCAAGCTTTCACACATGTTCATACTAAAACAACATGAAACAACCTCTTTCCTATTAGAAAGGTTGTTGTAAATAATAATTATGCAAATATTATAACACATAACCACATAATTATGAATTTGCGTGTTGTGTTTATTGAAGAATACCTGAAACCCTAAAAAACTGTCTTGTCACCAGAAATGCCCTTTGCACACCCAACTACCACCGGCTGTGTGTCTTTATCAAACCTCTTTTACTTCCCTCTACATGTCCCTTTCTTGTCTGGGTTACTTGGACTGTACATTCCTGATGGGAAGGATTGTCTCCCCCTGTGCTTTTGTACAGTGCCTAGCAAAACAGCAACCTCTGTGTGCCACCAGGCTGAACCCAGTATTCACCTGTTCCATGTCAAGGCCCACTATGCATGTTAAACCACTACAGGGCTGAAACATGCTCATGTACCACAGGCACTCATAAAAACAAACAGTTCAGAGTGTATCAACCATCACAGGGTTTGTGCATTTTGCCTTTTTGCATCATTTTGGCCACTTGTCGACTGGAAAATATGTGTCAGCTTTTAATATTCCCTTGGTAAGCTTTTTTAAAAATCAACAAACTGGAATTCATGATCTTTCCCCTCAGTGCAAAGCTCTTCACTTTAAAATGCAGCCTGCAAAAGCAAAATGAGAGGTTATTTGTTTCAGGTGAGAGACGCGATCAATGGGGAGTTGTTGATTTATTTGAGCAGAAGAGTTTGAACCCACAATGTACTACACTCAGGTCCTAGCCTGGGAGTGTAGGTTATCTTTAGCACTATCTTTTAAAAAATGCTTGATTTTGACACAACATTTTGAACAACTGCAGCTTTGGTGGAATCCTTACTCAGGAAAACACCCTGTAGTTTATCCAACAAGAGCTAAGGTCCATACCATGACTAGTGCACGTATAAAGCCGTATTCCCCATCCTGCTTCAGCACCCTGTTTCCTCTGCCGGTTACTTTACCTGGGTAAATTAATCACAGAACCATAGAATGGCTTGGGTTGGAAGGGAAACACATGAAAGAATGAAGTGAGATAGCTCACTCTCTGTCCAGGACAGTTAGCAATGCCTGTGGAGGACATACAATACCATCTCCTGTGTTGATGCAATGTTCTTAAACGTGCATAGGCTTACAAGGTGAACTTGGAGACCACTGTAGCCCAGAACAATTTCTTGTATAACAGGCAGGTTTGGGGCATGAGTTGACCCTATCATCCAGTGGTAAAGGATGCTTTCACAGACCACACAGGAATCTCTCTAGAGAGCCAGGATCCCTTTTACTGTCTGCAACACTTCACCTGGGGAACACCCTATTGCTATTCCTTCATATTGCAAAGGATGCTCAGTCTCACTTGTCCAGTGGAGCAAGATCTGGTAAGATCAATAAGGTCTCTCTCTTCTTGAACAGAGGAAGAAGGGGACCTTATAGCTCAAAGAAATTCCTTACAGGATTTTACTGCTGCAGGTCAGTAAGTGAGCTGATAGACAATATTTCAAAAGGCAGTTGAGCTAACAGCATTCACAGGCATTTTTCATGCTACTTTTTTATTATTATTATTAGAAAGAATGTTAAATAAGCCTTCTCCTCATCATATAAATATGAGATTGCCAATGCCCTCCATGTTTTGGAAAGAGCTTGCCCTTACACTTGGTCATAACTTTAAGTATTTGCAGTTATTTCTGACATGCAAGGGAAAATAAAAGAAAAATAATGCTATGTATTTGGAAAGAAAGTGGATTTTTATAGCTCCCAGACACCTTGAGGATTATCTATATCTGAAGGCAATCATTTACTGCTTTATAGTCTAAATAGACTTTCCAATAAGACCAAACCAAAAAGTTGCTTTAATAGTAGCAATTACAAAAGGACCAGCTTCTCTTCAGCAGCTCCTAGAGCACTGGAGACTCACATTTCTTCTGATCTTCAGTCACAGTACGGCATCTCCAGTATTCTAGGGAGCCTTCTTTTAAGGCCTTTCTTGCCTTTTAGATCACATTTGAAAAAAAAATAAATAACAGGGTGATTTTTCCCAAACCAAAAGCTGTTGTCATGACCTTTGTGCCAGAAAGCAGGTCTAGTAATCACATGTTGTGGTTGCAGTGTCAGCACCCAAACTGCTAGGAATCTTGCAGCAGAGTGAGAGGGATGCTCTCAGCCCCTGAAAGGTCATGCTGTGGGTGAGAAGCACTCTCCAAATGATCTGGAGTCATCTCAGTTGCCCACTTCTCCTGAGGGGATGGAAGATGTGTGTCTGCTTCACATAGATACTGCTTCATTCACACACAAAAAAGGTAGAAAGTCTAGTCTTCAAGTAAGGACAAGAAAAAACACAGAAGTGCAAAACACAGACAGACAAGAAAACAAAAGTAAAACAAGAAACCTTACAAGATACCTGCCCATTTGTCCTGGTTTGAGCTAGAATAGAATTAATTGCTCCATGATTTTACTTTTCAGCTAAGTGTCTCCTAAGTAACTGCACTTTATGAAGTTAACAGCGTATTTTTGCAGATAGTGTGTGCACCTAGCAGTGATAACGCTTGACGTTTTCAGTTACTATCAAGAACTGGTGTGCAGAAAGGCCTTTGCTTATACCGCTCCTGTGCAGCCCAAGGTCACTGCTAAATCTCGTGTACCACACTGTGGGGTGCAGAGGTGGTGCATGAACACTGTAAAGTCACATTTAAAGTCAGGAACGTAACCTACCAATACTTTGCAGAACTCCAGTAACATCATAGTTGCAGGCAGTAATTTTAAAGAACACTTTTCCGCAGAGCAGAATAATGGTAGCTACAGGCAAGTCCCACATTAGGAGTTTCAGGGTGCTGAAGCAGAGAACCACCCAGTCCAGGAACCTGTCATGGCTGGTACATATTAAGTTTGGACTGACAACCAGGCAGGCAACTTTGACACTGCTCTTGGACAAGAGTTAGCTGCCAGTGTTTTATTTGTAACCAGCACTTAAATGAAGGGCTTGAATATGAAGTCAAAGGATTGGTTGATTTAGCTAAATTTTTAATACAGCATATGTTGCTTCTGAGGACTTAAGCTCATGCAGCACAATCCAGATCTGAATTAGGATTTGTTTACCCTAGTGCCCAGCAAAATAACTGTACAAAACTAACATCTCCAAATTTCAGCTGAAATATATTGCAAGCTTCACTAAGGAAAACCTGCAACGCTGCTTCCGTGATTGTGTCTTCTGAACAGAAGTTTTACCTAGCTTAGTTTCCTAGGTTAGCTTCTGCCTTAAAAAACCACAACGTAGTAGTTTCAATCCACGTTTTGGTAAACACCTTAAAGTCAACCTCAAAACTATTTCTAGTCTTCTTGGGTTTTTTGTAACTGTAGTGCTACAGACCTTTAAACACACCATTGAGGCTTACTAGGAGGCCAAATGTCATGGTTCAACCCCATCCAGCAACTAAGCCCCACACAGCTGCTCAGTCACACCCCACTGGTGGGATGGGGGACAGAATCAGAAGATTAAAAATGAGAAAACTCATGGACTGAGATAAAGACAGTTTAACAAGTAAAGCAAAATCCACACACACAAGCAAAGTAAAACAAAGGATTAATTCACCACCTCCCATCAGCAGGCAGGTGTTCAGCCACCCCTAGGAAAGCAGGGCTCACACAGAACGGTTACTTGGGGAAGACAAACACCACCACTCCAAACATCCTCCCTTTCCTCCTTCTTTCCCTAGCTTTATATGCTAAGCATTACACCATATGGTCTAGAATATCCCTTTGGCCAGTTGGGGTCAGTTGTCCCAGCTGTGTCCCCTCTCAACCTTGTGCACCCCCAGCCTACTCGTTGGTGGGGTGGTGGGAACAGCAGAAAAGGCCTTGACTTTGTGTAAGCACTGCTTAGCAGTAATTGAAACATCACTGTTATCAAAACTGTTTCCAGCACAAATCCGAGACGTAGCCCCACACTAGCTACTGTGAAGAACATTACCTCTATTCCAGGCAAAACCAACACACCAAATAACACTTTGTCCTTAGATTTTTGCCACGTATATTGACTTGATCTTCTCTAGTTCCCAGATAGGCACAGAAAAGGTAAAATGTACACACATTTTCTAACAGTTAGGTAAACTCAGAGACAAGCCAGAAGAACATAAGACATTAACAGAAGCCAGACAGAGTTTCTACATCTCTACACAACTACAACTTTGAAGATCATCTCCTAGAATCAACCTTATCCTTTAAATCTGTTTACAAAAGCAAACAACAAGATTTCTCATGCCAAGACACAGTGAAATTTCACAGTTCCCAGCAACTTAAAACAGGCAAAGCAGTTGTTAGTGTGTCTGCCATGAGAAAATGCTGCTGAATATCTCAGGGTGGGTTCAGCCTTACCCTGGTCACTTCAGAATATTTTGAAGTAGAACAAGTAAAAGACTGACAGTATAATAGGGAAAGGAGAATTACATCTTACCTCAGCTCATACCCACTGAGATGTCCTGTGCAGGCATACACGGTTTAAGTAAAAAGAAATGAGCAGGTTCAGAAAGTACAACTTAGGTCAATTGAAGGTGGTACACTAGTCGCCAGTACATAGCACTGGTTTAGATAGTATTCCAAGATTTATCACCATCTCCCCTCAGAATGAGAGCAAATGACTTTCCATGGCTCACTGGGCTCCTATCTTAGGACGTGTAAGTTTCTTTGTATGTGCCAAGCCTGTGCCTGAGAGGTTGTGCAAGTAGAAAGTTTGCTTTGAGTTTTTGGGGATTTTAGTTTGGCACTAGTAGCTCAATGATCTTAAAAGTCCTTTCCAACCGCAGCAATTCTGTGATTCTATGATTCTGTAAAATGTCATCTATTTCTCCTCCTTACAGAGGCTTTAGATGCCTGCTTTCATTCAGAGGGATTCCAGTTAAACTAAAATTAACCTGGGATTTCAAATCACAGTAGAACATCCCATCAGTGTCCCATAGGTGGTCCATAGTGCTTGTGTCAGTGTTACTGGCTAAACCATAGATTTGACATTGGCTGATGGAGTAGTCACACCTCTGACAGCTGCATTTAGCTGGTCTTTCTCTTATGGGCTGTTACCTTTCTTCTTCTAGGCATAGAACACTAAGACAACCATTTTTTCACTCAAGTAAAAATTCATTCATTGAAGTAGAAAATATAGTGATGCTCTCCTAGATTGAGGATCTGGAAAGCTGTAGAATTTCAGTTTGTCACCAAGTGCCTTCCTAGAAACTTTGAATAACAGTGTTTTCAGCCACTTTTTAGACATGGACAGAAATCTTTTTGCCCTAAAATCCCACTACAATCAGATGAACAGCATTTAGTTTTTTCCTCTACGGTCCAAGGAAACACTAACATGCAATAACTTAGGGCTCCCTGCAGGAAGACAGTGGCATCATGGGATCAATTGGCCAGGGCTCCAACAATGTGTTGAGAAAACTCATTTCCTTCACTGTAAAATCTCCCTGTGAAATGTAGGACTGAAAACTAATGTCAAGCCTCTCTACACATTTCCAGACATTTGGGAAATCATAGGTGCTAACTAACTCTGGGTCATTGATGCAATTGGGTTTTTAACACACCATTTGATAGCACTGCATACCAGGGAAACAGGCTGCATTTACTGAGCTACATGACAATTTCCAACATGACTGCATCAGCAAGTCTCCCACTGCACCTCTTCAGAGCAATACCTGTGTGTCAGAGGTTCCGAAGTTCATGTTACACCATGGGGTCATTCATTTGTTGTTGATATCATGACGATAGACAGCAAAATTGTGCCTGTATGAGTGAACTGAGTCAGACCAGAGCATGTTCTATGACTATCTACACCCCTCAACTCAGCCTATCCTTAATGTAGTTTTGGTACATGCCAGTCAATGCTCTCCCAGAGATGTCCAGAACATAGTTTGGAGAGTAGTGCTGGGCAGGTACTGTTCCCAGCAGGAAGCAGAAAGGTGTTTATCCTGTTCTGGGGAGCAGAATGAGGAGTCAGACATGTAGATGCAAGGCATACTGTGCCACTTTCTTCAGGGCCTGAGTCTGGATTGTGGTTCATTTTGTTTAAGAGTGAGACCATGTAGGCTTGGACCAAGCACAAAACCAGTATATCATGTTGATTCAGTAACAAAATAGCTACACAGTCCAACCTCAGTGCTTCTCCTACAACTTCAGCAAGAAAAGGTACCTAGAAAAGGAACTTACTTTTTCAAGAGTAGAATAGCAGGAAACGTGCACCTGACCACCATTTGGCCCTGTCGCGGTCTGGGCGCCAGCGTCCGTACCACCTCCCAAAAGGGAAGAGGATCGAGGGCAAGGCGAGACACTACCCCAACAAGCTCGT
>JAVSBS010019786.1:19779-62979 GCA_033124195.1 Coracias cyanogaster
TGTTTTCCGAAAGAGTCCCTGATGATTCATGGGAGTCGTAGTTTAAGCTGACTTAAAAAGACATTTTAAAAATGGTGTGTCCGTTTGCCACAGGCCCAGTCACACATCTCCGTTCATGTTAGCTGAGGCTCTGACCTATTTTACTAATTACATTTTTAAAATGAGAACTTCAAGCATTTTTTCACTTGTGACTAGTCATGTTTTATTGTCCCTTCACCTTTGTTCTGCAAGAGCTGTCTATAGTGTTCAATATATTTCACTCTCTCCCTCTCATTATGCAAAAACTATACAAGGCTAGACCTATTCTGGTTATTGACATATCTAAGTAGATAAAGAGATGTTTTCTCTCAGGAACTCTCTTTCAGAGACGAAACTGAAATTTGATTAGCCACAGCCCAGGCCCTTTTATTTTAAAATTTGTTTACTGAGAACTCCTTTATATATGCTCTTTGACATCCCTACATGAGATAAGCAGATCGTACTGAATGATCAGAGTGTTTCCTCCCATCCTTAAAAGTAGTCTAAATGCTATAAAGCAGCTTAGAGACAATTTCCCAAAAGAAAAGCACTAGAAGCCTGTTGTGAGCAACCTACACTGAAATACCACCCAAAGAACTGCACTGCAATTCCAGGCTGTAGCAAGCCAGCTCCTCTCAGCTTAGCTTTGGAGCTGTTTTAGCCTCAGCAGCAGCCCAGAACCATGGAAACACAAAATTATACCTTCCCTTTGCTGTCTCCCAGGAGCAGCATAGATTCTGCCTAAATGTCTGCTTACACACAAATCTTCAGAAAAAGAAGAGCAACAAAATATTTATTACTCTCTGGTATAAAATTATTTAGTCATTTATCTGTCAATCTATAACTCTTTGTTTTAAAAGTCAACACAATAGCTTCATGTGATGATTGGAGACAATATTAGCTAGGAAGCCCATAAGCGTTTTGTGAATTATCTGGGCTGCAAGCACTTAGCTAATATGCTTTACTTTTAATGCAATTATGTCTCCGTATTAATTGCTGTTTACACAGTATGTTCGCTAACCCAGGATAACGTTCTTCTGATGTGATTCTTCAAAATTAAGCTAACACAACACTAAGTTTATTAATTTTCATTGAAATTCTACAGAAAAGCTATTAAGGTGCTGGTCATCTGCCTAATAGCAATAATATATATTCCTGTTCTCTCTTAGGATCTGAAGTGGACAAAATGGCAATCAATAAGGGGTGTGCTATTCAGATTAATATCTGAGTGGAGTAGACCTATAAATATAAGAGAAATCTACAGTGATAAAGTATTTTATTTATTACTATAAGGGTTAAATTTCCATCCAAGCGACAATACTGAAAGGAAGACAGAAATTATGCTAGGTTGACTCCTACAATGTGATAGCCATCTGAATCTCACCCCTGCGGACAAGAAGGAGCTACACCATCTGACTGTTGCTGAGGCCAGAGGTTCTGAACACTCACTTGAAAACAAGTGCTATCTGTTATACAGAGGTCCAGCTGTGGCCTGACCTTACCACTCAAGACCCTATATCAACACAGAACTGAAATAGCTCTTGTGGAATGTATGCTCTGAAAAAATGTAAGTAGCTTGGACCTCCATCTGTCACTGATTGGTGCCAGTCATAGAATCATAGAATCACAGAATGTATTGGGTTGGAAGGGACCTCTAAAGGCCATCTAGTCCAACCCCCCTACAATAAACAGGGATATCTCCAACTAGGTCAGATTGCTCCTGAAGTCCAATGAAGTTAACGCTAAATGCATTTATATTAGATGATGACCTGCCCCTGAGCTTCTAAGAAAGTCACTTACATTCAATCAAAACACAATGAATTATCTGTTTTTCTCAAACCTTTTGTGTGATATGCTCTTGTTCTGTTCACTCTGCCTTTAAATTAAATGTTGTTGGGGCAAGGACACGAGGGTGCTACCATCAGTCCAGGCCCATTGAGAGAAACTAAAACAGCTTATATTGCCAAAGAACAAAATAGATAAAAAAACCACAAACCACCACAGTTCCCTCATTGCTTCTGCATGTCAGCTAAAATGGAAAACGTAAGGAGACAAATGCCTGAAAGTACAAGACTCAAGGTTTTCAACTCTGCTTAGCAGGGACAATGTTCTTGCCTGTCTCTGCTCTGCCACAGTAAAATCTGTGGGAGCTTTGATTTCTTCTGGAGCCAAAGTTCCTATTTTCAACAAGCCATATGTTTGAAGATAACCTCTTGAAACCATGTTATAGTTCAAGGAGAGTGCAAATTTTGATCTTTGAAACAAGACAATAGGATTTACTACTAATCAACTTGTTCTTTATTTCCAGTCTTCACAACCAAGCAAGCAATAGTTTAATTTATGCATATCGATATATGTTTGTTCATCCTTTAAATCTGTCCCTAGAGTTTCTAAAAGGGTTGCCTACGGTCCTTCAAAGCTTGAAGAACATCCCTTTTTGCATAGGTACGGAGTATAAGAATGACAACCAAATGCCTCAGTAAAAAACAGGCATCATTTATAAAGATTGACCAAATGCAAGTAAATAGAACCTCCGAAGTTCTCTGCATAGGGCATGTTATATGTTAAGATAAATTTTTAAAATGTATTTATTACATATTACATACTTATTACTTATATTATTAACAAAAATTGTTCCTAGTCATACACTTTCTATAATGTGCTTTTTCAAAGAGCTCTGTATACACCTAGCCAACTATTCCTTTTTCTTTTTCAATCATTTATGTTAAATTTATTTACGTATTTGTAAATAAACGTTAATGGGTAAATAGTAAACTCTGAAATACCGTTTTCACAAGGGCTGTGGGAGAAGTAAAGCACTACATTCAATAACATGAGAGTGGAGTGATGAGATACTTACAAGTGTTCTCCTAGGGATATCTAGGTACAGACCTGGTGCATGTTGAAGAAAAAGACCAGTTCATTTCATTTTATGGTCTCTTTCCAGCTTCACTCTGTTTCCGTAAGTATGTACTTAAGTAGAAATGGGAATGATGCCTGACTTAATTTAATGAAGTTCATAGCTTGTTTGTCTCTAACAACAGCAGGAATGGGATAAGTATACAGTCAAACAGTCCATGGTGAGCACCTTTCCTATAAAGCCCCAAAATTTTCTACAGATTTGCCTTCTTTACATCTTTTTGCGTAAGATTTTCAGACTGTTTCTTTACTCTTGTGACTTACCCTAGTCAAAGAGCATTTTGAGGTAGAGACTTCAGCAAAAGCACAAAGATTTCCTATTTATTTACTACCATTATAACACAGATATCTAACCCCAACTCTGCTATTTTACTCCCCTCCTTAATCACTTTTTCCTGTTTTAGTTACTAACAGTGAGCTCTTATCCTTGATCTAAGAAATAGTTAGTCCATCCAGGAATCACTTTCTAAGGAGCTGCATTATGGAGTTCTATCTCCAGCTGTGCAAAGTCCTATCCCTGGCTCTGTGTGCTTTATACATGCACACATTTTTGCTCAAATAGGATTTTCTTTCACAAGAAAGAATACAAAAAGTGGCAACTAAAGAAAGCCTGTTTTCAGGCTTTGGTTTTGTCAAAATCTAATGAGAACTATAAAAATGTCACACTGATTTCTCGATCTTAATTTCTATGACTCCAAAGCAAAGATCAGAATAAAACCTAGGTCTTCCAATTTGCATTTTAAAAGGAGCAAAAATTCACAACAAATAATTCTTTTGTCAAATTGGATGCTGGTTAAGATGCAGAATGTGCAGCTTCAAAAGTGTTGGCATTATTTGTATTTTTTTCCTGTATAAATTCCTCTTAGGCAGTTCATTGCAAGATCTGGTACCTGCTTTTTGAAATGTTGTGCAAGATACTCATATCCCAATGCCACTATGCATCTTATATAATAAAAGGCATACACTGAAATTGAGAAATTCTATCCTACCGGAGGATGCAGGGTAGCACAAAACACTGCATCACCTCCCTAAATATCAGTTATGGACTAGACTGCCCTTGTAACTGCAGCTAAAGCAAGTTGTATAGTCTCCAGGCCTTTCATCTCATAGACAGCTGTTCAAGCTAATAGGCCGCTTGTAAAAGATTTGGGGAGAAGAAGCTATCCTTTCCTTCCATTGCAGTTGTACTTTTTTAAACTGACTTCAAATTCTGGAGAGTCTTGTTCTTGGTTATAGGAGCTCGGTGCTTTCTGAGCAAGCTGAATGTACCCAGCTGGAAGGGAATGATCTGCCTCTTCACCTTCCAAAGTGACTTAGGTAATCATCTAGTCACTCTAGAGCCAGAAACTCTGCTTATGCTTATGTGAAGACACAAGCATGCAGAAAACTTTCCTGCAAGACTGGGAGGTGCACAGTGATTTTAGAGGACTCAAAAGTTTGAACAACAGTTCAGAATTCTTTCTGTTTATTGATCCTCAGTTTGGGCACAGATGCCTACCTTGTCTTCAGAAACCAGCCCAGCCCACTGCAGTGCAATCTCAAAGCATGCCTTTGCTTTGAATTTAGATCTTGGGAAAAAAGAAAAAAAAATAAATCAAACTGCAGAGAAAACAGGTGAGCTTTCTGCTTCTTCAATAGCTCAGCAGTAAGGGAACCTGCCTAGCTGAGGAAACATTGTGTTTAAATCCCCATTTGTCTTCACGGATTTGAAACTTTCCACCTTCTAGGCAACTGTTCTTATCACTGAGATAAACACTACCTAGAGAATTTGCTGAAACCCTCTAGTAGACTGTTTCACTTTAATGGTACCATAAATACATATTAAAGAGAGAAACTATCTGTGTAATATAAATCATATATTTGCTGTAAATAAAAATATACATTTTTTCCAGGTGAAACCTCTTCACAAGGCTACAGCCTTGCTCATGCTTCTCTAGCTCATTAGATATAAAAGTACTCTATTAAAGTGAAACAGTTTTAGTAGACATGATAGAAAAAAAATCCTGCTCTGGTGCACAAGGCTGTAGTCCAGGATGCTGGTGATATTGATTCTAATCTACTGAGGCAGGAAAAGATAAAAATCAGGTATTCTTATTACTAGGCGCTGGGAGGAAATGCTACAACCACTTTTTCTTGCTGCTGCAAGCAGGAGCAGTGCCTGACCCAGTCTCCACAATAAGCATCTAAACCCTTATCAGAGAAATGGATTTAATACATACTTTCCTCCAGTGATTGATAGGTTCAGACGTCCTTCTTCACCAGGCTAGCTTTGAGGTACCATTTTGACGCACTATACTTTCTCATGCAGCTTCTGCTAGTTTAAAAGTCTGATAAAAAACAGCACTGTAATGCTTAGAATGTTGCAATATAATTCCCCTTGTAGATCTAACTCTAAGTTGTGTTGGTCTTACTAATGAAACCTGTGATCTATTTCAAAAGCATTGCAGGTTTTACTAGACCTAATCTGTTGTTATCTTCTGAGATCTAGTGCACCTGGTTCATTCCTTTTCCTCCAGTTGGGATGATGCTTTAAATGCTTTCAGATCCATAAAGTTCTTGGAGGATACAGATGACTGCTTAAAACCATCTAGACCTGCCAAGTGGTATAATATATACAAATAAGCTATGGCGAACAGTTTCCTTATGGGTGTTACTATTTCTCAGCAAGCTTTGGATTCATCACATTTTATCAACTACAATTTCCATAACTCTGTTCCTGCATCCTAATGCCTAGTCTGTCTGCTAAAGCTAGAAGCTCTACAACTGTATTCACAAAAGTTGTATGAAACATTGATTTTTGAAATCAAGGTTTCAAAATCAAATGCTCATGTGTGGAAACACCAGGATTACAATTGCCTGTGAAATTGTAATTCATCCCTTTCACACACAACCTTTGTTAGGTCTCTAACACAAAATTCGCACTGTCTGTTGGGTTGGTTTTTTTCCAGACCCACATCTTGTATGCTGTTCAACATGTACAGCACTCCTTGAACAGCCATTTAATAGTTTATTTTTATCTCCCTCTGGAAGGTAAGCAGTCTCATGAATGTTTTGCTTTCCGATGTGTTTAGAGGGCAGAGCGGTTCAAACCAAAGCAAGCTGGTCTTATTCTGACCTGAGTTTGAGGAGCTTGCAGATAGAAGAGATAGGAGACAGTGACAGCTCTCCTGTCAATAAAAAAACAGAATGTGATCAGAGTAGGATATTGTATTCCAATAAGCATGTCTGCATGCCCACAAAGAAATATAAAGTAAGTTCCCTCTTCAGCCTCCCTATTACCTGCTTCTCCTTCAACCACTGCTTTGACCAGCAAAAGTCATAAACATGAACACTACTCATAGGCAAATCTGCTGAGAATTATGCAAATGAAGACTATGACACTTATTAGAGAAGCCATGGAGCTACAAAGATACATATATACATGAGTGGTGCTACCCATGCAGGTAAAAAGGTAGAATCTCTTAAATTGTAAAGTGAGAAGCAGCAAACTTTCATGCTAAACTGAGGACAATTTGAGCTCTCCTTATACCACCATTTATAAACTGTTACCTAGTTATGTCCCAGCTATCCCGAATACCTTACTGAATGCAAGGCAATGAACTCTTTATTATCATCAGTAGGAAAATATCCTCCATCTTTCTTTCCACTATTTGACTGAAATCCCAGTAGCAAAAAGTCAAGATGCCTCCTCAACTCCCAATACAGCTTGATCAAGGATTGCACACAAGCAGCTTCTATCTGGTTTGTTTTTATCAGTATTCTGGGGTACACGCACCAGATACACAAGCCTGTGCAAAAAGATGTGTATGCCAGAATGGCGTGACTAGGAGCATGTTCCTTGGTGGCAAGCATCATGTAGGCTGCAATTACTACTGATTATCTGCATGCTCCATTTGCTCTAACAAGGATCTGCTTATGAATTAACGGTGTTCAGGTTGCCTTAGGAGATCAACCTAGAGTAAGGATGTAGCACTCATGGCACTGAGTACCCAGGCCCAAATTTTTTCTCTACAAGGAGATCATTCTTGAAGGTATGTAGCATCACTTATAACTACTTTAGAAACGTCCCTGTGAGCATTTGTTTTCCCCCAGGAAGGAATACGGAAGAATTATTGCTTTGGGAACTGGCTCTGTCTAAAGCTCTGGTAATGTCAGTAGTATGCAAGAGGTTGGAAATGTGAGAAACAGCAACTTAAGACAAGTTTGTTCACGTAGCATCCATTGCCTTCAGAGGAAACATGCTACTGAGAAGAAAATTTCTGCTTTGAGTACTCTGTGTACCTGTTCTCTTGCGTGTGGGATGGATTTATTGTATGCTTTCATAGCCTTAAAGAAGGCTGAATTCCTTTCGTCTCTTTTCAAAACCTACCTAAAACACCATTAGTCCAAAGGCACAGCGAGAACTGGAACATTTCTGAACTTGTCTCCTGCTGAGAACAGGAAAAGCTCGATTAAGGTGTTTATGAATTTCAAAAGGCAAGACAGCCTGATTGAAGAGTGGTGTTTGTTTGAGATACTGGTTTTGGTTTGGGTTGTTTTTTTTTTTTTTTTTTTGCTGCAGTAAACTGGAAAGAGACAAACTTTTCCAGAAGGGAGGTTTTGTCAAGAGAAGTAATATCTTTTATTAAATCACATGCTACACCTGAAGAAAAACAAGCACATTTTAGGAGTACAAGGAACTGAAGAAAGTTTTATATGCCTTAAAACTTGCCATCTGCTCTAAAACAAGGTATTTCTTCTCCCTACAATCCTCTTCTTTATAAACTTGAAGCATCATAAGTATAACAGAAATTTATATTTATTTGATATTACAATAGTGTGTAATAGAATAGTCAGTAGATCTCTGGGCAATAAGCTGATCTGATTCATAAGGAAAAAGTTTAATACCTCTTCTTGATCCAGAGAACTAACATGAACTCATGTCCCACACATTCTAGCTCTTTGCTTGGCTGGTGGATAATCTGCAATAGAGTGCTTACTCTCTCTATGATTTGAAAGTCAAATCTATCCAAGGTCAGAGTGATCTCACAATAAAAGCTTTGCCACAAAAGCTGCTTGCTTACAAACAGCTGATTTTATGAAATCGACATTTGACTGACCATAAAAGATTATTCCAAAAAAGCATTCATTCAGCTCTTTATCAGGGATTGTGGAGATGGGCAGGAATAATCAGTAATAATAATTTTTAAAGTAACAAAAAGCTGGAGAAAAAATAATACTAAAAAGAAAATATTATCATACATCCTTGACCACGAAGACTTTCTGTCAGCCTAGGCTTGGGAGTGGGAAGAAAGACAAGTTTAACAAAAGGTAGAAAAACAATTCTCATTAGCAAGTAGAGAATTTCCAGAATGAAGTGCTCTTGAAAATGCCTATGGTGGGTTAACTTTGGTTAGATGCCAGGTGCCCACCAAGCCACTCTATTGCTTCCCTCCTCAGCAGGACAGGAGAGAGAAAATGCAACAAAAGGCTTGTGAGTCATGATAAGGACAGAGAGATCACTCGCCAATTACTGTTACAGGCAAAACAAACTCAGCTTGGGGAAATTAACTCAATTTATTGCCAATAAAATCAGAGTAAGGCAATGAGAACTGAAAAGTAAATCTTAAAACACCTTCCCCCCATTCCTCCCTTCTTCCTAGGCTCAAATTCACTCCCTAGTTCTCTACTTCCTTCCCCTTCCAGCAGCACAGGGCGATGGGGAATGGGGGTAGTGGTCAGTTCATCACATGTTTTCTCCTCCAGGGGATGACTCCTCACACTCTTCCCCTGCTCCAGTATGGGGTCCCTCCCATGAGAGAACATCCTCCACAAACCTCTCCAATGTGAGTCCTTCCCATGCGCTGCAGTTTTTCATCAGGTCCTGATCCAGTTAAGACGTCCCTGCTCATTGCAGGAGAGTTGGACTAGATAACCTTTAAAGGTGCCTTCCAACCCAAACTATTCTATCATTCTATGATTCTTTATGAACTACTCCAGCCTGGGTCCCTTCCACAGGGTGTAGTCCTCAGGAACAGAATGTTCCAGCATGGGTCCCCCACATGGTCACAAATCCTGCCAGAAAAACTGCTCCAGGGTGGGCTCTTCTCTTTCTGTATGGGTCCATTGGTCCTGCCAGGAGCCTTCTCCAGCATGGTCTCTCTATGGGGTCATTATCTCCTTTGGGTGCATCTACCTACTCTATCATGGAGTCCTCTATGGGCTGCAGGTGGATATCTGCTCCACTGGTAGCCTCCATGGACTGAAGGGGAACAGCCTGCCTCGCCATGGTCTTCACCATGGGCTGCAGGGGAACTTCTGCTGTTGAACCTGGAGCAGCTCCTCTCCCTACTTCTCCACTGACCTTGGTGTCTGCAGAGTTGTTTCTTTCACATATTCTCCTTCCTCTCTTCAGCTGCAATTGCTGTTGCACTGTAGGTTTTTCTTCCCCTTTTCTTAAAACACTTTATCCCAGAGGCACTTGTACCATCTCTGATTGACTCAGAATTAGCCAGAAGCCACTCCTGTAGCCACCCCTCCACCCACACCAAACCCCCAAGTCTACCAAAACCTTGCAATGCAAACCCAATAAAATACCTTGGTCCTCAAACCAAGACAAGGTGGAGAAAAGGGATTTGAAACAGAACATGGCAAAAGAGTTCTATCTTTAAGGATCTGAGGTACGAGACTGTTGTAAGGTGATGAGAAGTGTGAAAAGGTATTGGTGTTATTTAAAAAAAAATAGCAAAACCCACCAAATGGCCCAACAGAAGAAGTGGGTTTCAGCCCTTCAACTGACTTCATAATGAGACTCCAAGTTAATTCTAGGGATTTCCTTTTCCAGTTGGCTCTGAAGTATGATTAAATTTTCTTTCTGAGAAACAGTTTAAAAACAATGCTGAAATGCATCACACATTGTTCCAACACCAGTAAGGACCATTTCAATCTGCTACCAATCTTTCCCCGATGAGTGACTTTCATAAATCCTCCTGATTTTTTATTTGGCTTTTCGCCTCTTTGATTTTGAAAATAAGTTGTGTCTTTTCTTATAGCCAGTGAAAGGTGCCACAAAGGTAGAACTGCTGTTTGTATCTCCAACCAGGTGAGTAGTGCTTTAGGAGTCAGTTAGTTGATGTGACTAAGCCTCCAATTCCAGGCAACTTATTTTGAAAATACTGACATTAAAATGAGATTAAGGAATAAAACAATGTAAACATTGGCCAGCCAGTGTAGAAATGCTGAAGAGAAGGATTATTTGCAGAGCACAGTATTTTAAATAACAATCTATACAAAATAGACCTCGCTCTCCAAATAAGTTTTCTAGCAATGTTATTTCAGAAGGAATGTAGGAGGTGATGTGATGCACAAACCAGACCTGCACAAATCACAGCAGACCAGCCTACTTTCTTCAGAAGTCTGGGAAAATATCACCCGTACACATTTGATTCCATCTGTGACATTTAAAAGACCAGTTTGTCGTAATGTGCTCAAGCTTTCTATACCTTCTATTGGCAGCAGGAATGAACTCTTTCTCAGTAGGGTTTTTTCACATCTTGTCCCAGTATTTCCTGTTAACCATCCTTGCTAATCACAACCAACAGTTTCAGCAGAAGAAAAGAGGAGAAAGTCAGGCACTCTGGGGAAGGCTGCAGAAGTGGAACGAATGTGGCACTGACCCCAGATTTTCCTGAGTAGAAAGGGAGGGATGAGAAGTGTTACCTTCAGCTGTGAGGAAAGGAGCTGCTCGGTATCCCAAAACTGCCCTCCTAGAACATGGCCATGCTGGAAAGATGACTTTTGCCAAGAAAAGGTCACTGCTTGTTTTCCTTAGCTTTGAGTACTGAGATATTTTATGCAGCACAGCTCTCTGTGGGGCAGAGGGATTGGAAAAATATAAATGTCTTGCCTCTAACTTTGAACCAGGACAACATGCAATATTATAGAAGTCACACGGGGCTTCCTCTGCTCTTCTGCATCTTCCTGTTACTGACTCCAAACCCTAAGTCTCTTGGGTGAGGTTCATGCAGCTAAAATCCTTTTATTTAGCAATACTGAGAACCCACTTTTAACCCCAGCTGTAGCACATGACCTTAGCAGCAGGCAACAAGACCAGGACACTTACCCTTGACTTCAGGACCAATTTCAGGCAAGTGAAGCTACAGCTGTCTGGGACCACAAGCCGGGTGCTGTGTTTCCCTCTGCTTCCCCACTTTCCATGCTCCTGCTATGTGGGGTGCAAGGTGGCAGGTATGGAGGTGCAAGTCTGCTGTGGTCAGGGCAGTGTCACCACTCCATGCCTTCTCTTTCCGCTTTCCCCATTTTTCCCTTATAATGACAATTCTCGCTCCCTGCCCACACATCACCACTTTTACCCCATATCCCTGTCTTCCCCCTCGTGTACAGCCACAGCTGCTGGGATAGAGAAGGAGGAGTAGATCCCATTGCATCCCATCCCATCCCATCCCATCCTCTTGCCTGTCGCAACCAGGCTGCAAAGCAATCCCACTTAACTACCCACTTCCAGATAAAGAAATGTCCTTTTTTGACTGGCAAAACGAAGACAATGCAGCAGAAAAGCAACAAAACCATAGCCAGAAAAGACATCTCAGTGCCAGGACCATACACAGACTAACAGGTCTGAGGCTGACTGGTTGAGCTGCTCAGCTTTATTCAGCTCTGATTCTCACATCTGCAGATCTGAGCCAGTGGCATTCACTCAGAGATTAAAATGTAAAGAGACAGAAATCTACGATGCCTGCTTTCCTCCACTGCTGAAGCAAGAGGGACTGTTAACAGATTCAAAATAATCAATTCAGAAATCTAATTTTAAAAAAATATAAAATGCCCTCAGTCCCGCAGAAAGTGTTGTGAACTTAATATGGGCAGATTCTGTCAAGAAGAAACATGTTAACAGTAACCATTTGACTCGGCTACACCAGCAGTGCCATCATTTCTCAGCTAGAAGCAGATCAGTAGTAGGCAATTTTGAATGTCAGGAGGAGCTATATTTAATACCGCACATGTTGTAATAGGTCCACACAGTGCACAGAGCCTCTTCCTGGCTGAGGTCAAGCTATTTCCCTGATTCATTTCACAACGAATTCTAGTAATTTCTGTTCTGAAATTTTTTGTTTGTTTGTTTTTCAAGCCAGACATCTGTATTATGCGTATTGATTGGAAAAGGTGCCAGGAGTTTTTTTGAGTGAGCACAATTTGGCCCCCACTGCAACCTCCCTCTTTTATGGCTGCCTGAAGTGTGAATGGGAAGAAATCCCAGCCTGTCATATGGTGCTTTCCAAGGAACAAGACATCCCAGCTTTGCTCTGCTCTAGACTCCTTATCTCTTGTCATCCACAGGCTGGAAGCCTTTTCTGTTATTCCAGTCTATTGTAGAGCATGCATCTTCATTATTCCAGACTATCACAGAGCATACATCTTCATTATTATTTTGATCATTTATCTGCATTAGCCCCTTACAAGCTCAAATTGCCAAATTCTTTCTGATCCTTAGTATAAAAATATGCTGTATGCATATGCCTATTTTGACATTTAGATTTCTTTAAATATTGTTATTTTTTCATTGACTTCCCATCTAACATTAGCTGTCAAGCTACTATATATAGGTTGTCTTTATAGGTAAGGGAAGGAGATGACAATTTATTCCATCCAAAAACAGACTTTTGTTTAGCCCTCACTCTTTCTCCACTGAGTACAGGGAGAGCTGAGACAGCCAGCTCAGTCTGCATGCCTTAATCTTAAGTGTACCTCACTCTTTCCTTCCGGTAAATCTAATCACAAAAGCTAAAAATCAACACTATTATCTTTTTTTTTTTTTTTAAGCTAAATTATATCTCCACTGGGCATTTGTTTTCTTTAGTGCAAATCTAGGCATACATACAGATGAAGATTCACTTTAGATGGCCTCTTTGCCATGAAAGCTCAGCAGGTCCACGCTGTGATGCCAGCTGTGCCACTGCCTTTCTGGGCGGGAAACCCCCAAGCAGGCTGTTCAGAGGAAGGTAGCTTTTCACTGCCATTCACGTTTTTCTTCACCTTTCTTTTTGCTTTCCCTCCCTTCTCCCACCCCCCCAGAGGAGGAGTTTACTTTTACCTCAGTCTGCAGGGTCCTGTTCTTTAGACCCCAAGACTAATCCTTGCTGTACTCGTTATGAGGCAGTTTGATTGCACAAGTAGCTGCTACACTTCAATTCTGTGCCTGAAAAACAGGAATCCTCATCACCTTCCCCTACCTAGAGACAGTGCAAGAAAAATGCCAGTGATGATTTGCAGGAGTTTAGGTACTGTTCCAACAAGAGCCCCAAGTATGTACATAGCTGTAATAGGACGAATATTGTCTATTAAGTACTGCTGAAGATCAAGAATACAACTCTGCTGTTCTTTTTAAACACCAGCTGCAACAGGAAAAAAAAAAAAGCAGAATGGGTTTGATTCATTGTACCCATTAAGATCACCTAATTCCAACCATCTTCAAACTAATCATCAAGGTTGAAACAGCAATTTAGGTTCCTTCTGCACATAACAGATTGATACAGGTATCTTCAGAGGATGATTTTCCAACACTAATCATAGGAAGAGGTTAAATGGGCCTTGGACATGATTACTTTTCTCCTTTACCTGTAGAGGAAGGCATAAAAAGAGAGCTCAGACATCGAACAGGTGACTGAACGGAGGGACAGTGGCAATAAAATTCAGAAAATGTTTCCATATAGTAACAAAAATGAGATAGTGACCCTCAGTCCATGGGTATTTTGCATCACAGCAACATCTTCCCTATGTTTCAGCAAGTAGAACTGGGATATTTTTGTATTAATGTATTCTGCCTAAGAGTTACAGTAGCTAAGATCAGATAGTTGGAGCATGTTGCTCAATAATAACTTACCTAACACAGAATTATTGCTGTGTGAAATACTGCACTCAAATACCTAAGGAGTTGCTGCAGTTTCAAAGGACTGGGGAGAAACCTACTCTTTTTGGAGAAACTACGACATCTGCTGGTTTTTAACAAAAAAAAACCCTAGAAATTGTTACAGATTAAAAAAAAAAAAGCATATTCTGTGAGGGCACAAACGTGACTTCAGAGATGCAAATGACAGTGACAGCATTGCAGTACATCAAGACAGAAACTGAGTTTTTGCAAACGCCGTGAGGTCATCTAGGGGTAAAAAGAATTTGAAGGTCAGCTTCACAGAAAAGCTTCACAAAACATCACAGATCACTGAGGTCTGACAGGATTGCTCTCAAGATGTAGGAATTCCATATTCAGAATAAAAATTTAAGCATGATTTTCTGTGTTTCTTTTTGTGGTCCTGTTAGTGAATATATCCACACTGCATTCAAAAACATAAATGCTTTAATTCTGTAATGGGAAGCAAAAACATTGCAGGGAGGAGCAATAGGAATCAGTCAGTTGCTAGCAATTTTTACTGATAGGTATTTACTAATCCTATTTACTAATTACATAAAACAACGTCACAATGTACTAGGAATGTTGCCCTGTTCTCGAGTACTGGTTTTTAGATAAATGATAAAACCAGGACTACCACACATATAAACTTTAAAGATGTCCCTTTTCACAGGTAAAGGAGGATCAGTTCCACATGCCCCAAACCTCTCTGCAGAATGCTATTCACACGTAAATGCTTGCACGTCTCCCAGCAAATGCTGCTTTATTTCAGCTGTGTGTGAAGTGATCCATTCATAAACCCTGTGCACACTCATATTTATACACCACTTTTGAATGTTTACAATGAACGATAACACGTAAATGGAGGAAGTTGTATTCTTAAGTATGAACATTAACATTGAAAAGAAACGCTTTCCCTTGCACCTGAAGGTCAAAGGTCTGGAACCATTCTTCTCAGCTTAGAATAAATCTGAATAATAATTGGTGTTTTTATCACCGCCAGATTGCTTTATTATTGCAGTATAATATATCAGACAAGGCCATGAGTCAGGTACAGTCATGGATGATATTTTCTCATCTGTTCAAGGTATGGTGAACAAAAAATTACGTTTGTAACTGGAAGTAATGTGCTTACAGATGGTGCCATTGAGGAACAGAGGGCTTTGTTGCAAACTCTGCTACTGTTTAACAGACCTCAGCAGCAGTGATTTCTAAGCCAGGAAATTAACAGAAGGCTGCAAAGAATTAAATGTCTTCAACTATATCTTTCAACACAGTAAATTCATCAGCATATTCCGTTGTTATTGCCATAGACAAGCTAAAATAAAAAGACAACAGTGACAGAATGCCATCACCCAAGACACCAAATCAGGTTTTTTCTGCATTCCTGTCAGCAGATTGTTTCAAAAAATTGCAACAGGTGAAAAAAAATAAGGAAGATTAAAGAAAAAACTTTCAAAAATATCAGTACCCTGAAATATACCCAGATGTTCAGTAGGAAACCAGTCTCCGAAAACCTGGAATTGGCATCATTATATTTTGATGTACAGTGCAAAGAACACTTCCAAGGCTGAATTGGCAAAGGGCCAGCATCTGCTACCTGCTAATTAACACTTCAATCATAGCATCGCAGGTGGCTGAAACAGAACAATGCAAACCTGGAGCACACTGGCACGCCAAACCTCGCTCTGTTGAGAGGGATCTCGTACCCTCCCTCCCCACTGCAGAATCTATTCCAGAACCATGTGCAGTACTCTGCGTTTGTCTGCTTCTTCATTGCCTTGACAGCCAGTATTATAGTTATTTAGATGTTGTGTAACTGTATTAGTTAATGTTTGCACAGTGCTTTGAATATGTGAATTGCTATCCAGCTATTCAGTATTATTATTTCCATTAGGATGAACCTTAAAAGCATATTGAAAAAGACAGTGTGTAAGTTGAATAACCTCCTTTAAAGAGGCATACTAAATACATCAGACCTTGTCAAGATGTTGTAATACCTGAAATATTTCAAATTATGTCTCCTTTTGCAATATACACACAAGTGCGTGTGCACATGCACACTATTTTACTTCAAAGATGAGTATAATGATTTAACTAGACTTTGTTTTTATTGCTATCAAACAGAAAAAAATCCTACACCATTAATATACTACAGATTTGATGAAGTTAAAATAAAACAGCATGTCTTAATGACAATGTCAAGAAAACTAGTTATGGAAATCAGAATTAGTGATGTTCTTTCATAGTGTTCTATCTGTCTCCACGTTATATCTTGTACAGATCAGACAAGAATTTTACCATACAAAGAAACGAAGCAGAAAGGTGGTATGAGGGCAATTATACCACTCAATTATATGGCTAAGAGTTTAAGAGCATAAATTGTTATGTGGATACGGGAAGCGAAGTAAGAGTGACTTATCTGATTCCAGGGTAACAGTTCAGAAGAGTCAGGCGTTTCAGTATAAAACTTGGCATATGATGAGTTCAGTCAGTATGACTACAATGACTGTATTAGACTAATACCTCATGGTGGCTTAACTTCCGATATCAAGAATAATTATGTTGATTTGAAAAGCTGTCTAGTCAATCAAGTGAAGAAAAACAGTTCTGCACCCATATGGGCATAGATCATTCAAATCCTCCTAGAGATTTTATCTCACAAAGACAGACTAACTAGAATAAAGTTTGCTAACCTAAAGGTGATCAGTATCCACCTACTTTGAAAAAAAACCTACAAAGCAAGAGTGGTCATAACTATGGTTGATATAAATGCAGCTATATTTGCAAAGAGACAGGCAGTTTTTCATATCAATGCATAGAAAAACATAGACAAACTTATTTATTAAAAGCCAGTCTGTTTCTTTCAGCTATAGCTTTTAATCGAATGAAAGTTATCACTTCTCTTTACCAAACACTCCATTTAAAAAGATTGATAGATTCATGTTACTGAAGAATATGTCACATCTGATGACAAGTTATGTTTTCTTTTAAACCTGAAAGCAGATGAAACATTTACTTTTAAACACACAATCAAAGGGTCCCAGCCCACATTATTTTGCTTCAGAGGAAGTCTGGAAGTACTGGAATTATTCAATACCCACGGGCTGAGCAGGTTAATGAAGTTCTAGGCATGCTGGAAGTTGTGAAACAAATAGGGTTTGTTAGCATTTAGTCCAATTTTTTTTAGACTATGGGCTGAGAGGATTAACCAGGGTTTGAGGGGAAGGATTATTCATGTAGATGTCTTCAAGTCAGTACAGTCCCTGTTACAGCTGATGAAAAAAAATGGGCACATTTAGAGATTATTTATCCCAACATAGATTGTAAAATAAAGCAGATAGCCCATCTATCATTCTAGATAGACTAGAATGAATAGTAAATTTGTAAGATAAATAGATAACACATTGGCTCTGATACTGTAGCCAGTAATTGTCATATTTGTGTGTTTAGAAGACAAAACAATATGTCTTGAACATTCTTGGGTTGTCTTCTTTTCACCACCTCAGTTAATATGAAGAAGAACATCTTAGAAGAGGAAAGGCAGATACTTTAAATTCCTTCAGAAGGCTGTCTTGACTGTTGAAGATATACTCCAGAAATAGAAGCTGCAGCCTAAAGTCCCATCTCTGGTTTTGCCCAGCTGTCCTGTAAAGCTCAGCTTAACTGTTTGGCACTTCCCTAGACCAAGAAGCCCTTGGGAAACTGTCCTGTTTAAGGGCAGCCATCGAGGAGAACGGAACAGCTTCTCCTCCTTTTGCATTTTGGAAGAAAAAAAAAAAAAGAAAAATACAAAAGAACCAAAGCCAAAAAGCCAAACAAAACCAAAACAACAAAAAAAAATAAAAAGCTCTGTAATGAGCAGTATCCTCGGCTTTACTCCTCTACCCTTGCCTCTGAAGTTTCCCTTCATCAGATCAGTGAAATGGCTAGTCCACACATGCCATTGCTGCTCTCCCAGAATTCTTTTATCCTTCATTTGGACCCTCTTCCAAGACTCCATTTCTGTTATCTCTCTCTGTGCAGTTCATTAAACACATCTAGAAGGAAAGACAGAATGAGACAGGCCTATGACACCACAAGACTATTTCCAGCCACCTTTTTCACTCAGCTTGCTCACTGTGCTCCCCAGACCCCACAGTGTTTTGTCTTACCTGTTCAGTCTGACGACCTTTGGGCATGGACTGGCTCTCACAACTCATGTCAATATTGCTAAATAAATGAGCATAATGGGGCAAACTCATTATGTAATCATCTGCATCACTTACTACTTATTCCCTCATTCTTATCCTATTTTAGGTAGCAGAATAGATCTCAGCACAGCATCCACAAAATCCTTTGTATGACAGTATAGATTGCTTCATAAGCTCTCCCCAAACTAATATGTACTGATGTTCTCCATGCAGGGAGTTCTGCAGAGCTCCTCCTTCCTTGCAGAGCCCCATGCATGTCCAGGCATGCTTCTGTCAGGTACGATCCCTCTACCACTCTGAAGGACCTGGCGTAATCCTCACACTCTTACTTGCTTCTAAACTGTGAGTTCCAACGACACAGTAACCAAATCCATGCAATTAAAAGCAGTCAAGTTCCCTATAGTCCAATATGGTTCAATTTAGGGTTCCATCTGTACAGGAGCTTTTCTTATGCTGGACACAGGCCATTTCTCTAATGTGATTATGGATACATGGTTCTGACACACTAGAGAGTAGGTGCCTAAGAGCTTCTAAGTGAAACACATAGCAGCATTGCACACTAACCAGCAAAGTGTTCAGGCATATGAAGTAATGTTTTGAGCCAGATATGCATCATGGGAAACAGCAGAAGTCACATGGACCTGAAGGCTTTGGTAAGGTTGCTCACTGGCAGACTCAGGCAATTGGAGCAGGTTGTCGCAGAAATAATCCAGACTCTTAAACCTTGAAGAACTTTAATATATTTTGCATGTCTTCTTCTCACCTAAGAATACAGAAGCAGTAAAAGGGTTATTTTAAAAAGCACTTTAGTGCTAACGAAAACTCTGTAGAATGTAGCATATACTGTGGTTTCTCCAGTGGCTGAAGGTCACATCTCAATCAATTAGGGAAGGATCTGTATGTTCTTCCAGATGCTTTTCATGCGCGATTTCAAGATGGACTGAGATAACCTCTGTCTTTTTCTTAGACTAAATACTCTGAAGTAGCAATGTGCTGTTGAAAGTAAAGTCATACTTTCCAACAAATCTTCACTGTTTCATCAGAAATGCCATCTGGGGGAAGCCAAATAGGAAAAGTAGCTAGCTGATCTTCTGGCACCTCCAGTGAGATTAATGAATCCATCAGGGGAGAGGTCAGACAAGATAACTCCACATCACTCCTGAGTCCCTGCCACAGGAACACAGGAATTATTTTAATCTCAAAACTTTTCCTCCATCTTTTCAATTACGCAAACAGCTACCTTTGGCAGGAATCATGCAAAGGAGACTTGGGCTTAAATAATTTAGCTATGTGGAAAGGTGGAGGAAAGTAAGTGGAAGGAGAGCTGGGGGAGAAGCTGTAGTACATTTGAAGTCGCAAACTTTATTGCTATACACATGATGGGAGGGAGGTAGAAGACATATGCTTATTGCAGAGGGAGGTTTTCAGAGAGCAGGTATGTAGAGAGAAAACTGTCATTTATCAAGTTACACTGGCTGTCATTGTGCTGCTATTAACTCTGGCTAAGCTCCAGAATTTCTGCATCAAATGATATTAACACCAGACTTGTGGGCAATTATCCTTTCTTTGTTACAATAAAAAGTTACTAAATAGATCTTATTTCCTTTTCATTTGCATCTCTTCTGCAATTTGTTTTAGGGACAAGCAGGCAATAATGGAAGCAGAAGGAAGACAGGTCTGTGACAATAGAAACAAAAACCCAAGGGTTTATTGCAGAGAGATGCTTATGTATAAAGGGCAGGTAAGGAAATAAAAGTGTCATTTATCAAACAGCACTGGTGATCTAGCTGAAGATGTCCCTGCTTATTGCAGTGGGGTTGACTAGATGACCTTTGAACATTCTTTCCAACCCAAACCATTCTATGATTCTATAGCCAGTCTGGTGCTGAGGTAACCTTGGGATGGCACATTCTGTGATGCCCATTTTACTGTTAACCCAAAATGAAGGAATAGAATGCAATAATCCTCTTCTACAAGTTGTCACTAAGGAGGATTGTGCATCTGCTTTCAAAATAGAGAAGTGTTCTTGACGGCATTAGCCAACTCTTTTGGGGCTCAGTAAAGCTAAACAAAACATTTTGCACTAGGAAACACTAGAATAGGAATTAATACATCCATTTCTCCTCAGTATGCCTGTATGAATTGAAGTATGAGACAGATCCAGCCTAAATAATCTGGAATGTGAAATAAAACTGTTTTGATGCCATCAGTGAAACCAATATAAATTATAAGTCAACAATTGACATAGATGTCTTTAAAATGCTTAACTCTTAAGAGAGGTTATCTCAGCTCTTAGCCTACAAATTAATTTCGTAGTGAAGAATTAGCCAGGTGCCCTTCAGCCTACTGACAATTTTAAGGTCCAAAGCACAGGGTGAAGAATGTTGAGGCTTTGTAATGAGGCAACATGGTGCATAACTTGTTGAATGACAGCTCTGCAAGATGTTTCTTCCTCTAGTTATGCAGGTGAAAGTACTAGACAAAGACTTGTAGTCATTTCATGCCAAAATTTGGAAGATATGCATCAGCCAGTCTCCTAGATGTGCTAATTGCTGCTCAGAATATCTCACTGGAACCAGTGTTCCTCATTTCTTTTCTGTTCTCATTCCACCACCCTAGTACTTCTTCTTCAGCCCTTTCTATCTTGTACAAGAACCAGAGGTTTCCAAATTGCAAAGTGCGTCAACATGTTTCAATTGTGCAGTGATCCTAGGACTCCTGCCAGTGCAAGAGAAAACAGATTCTCTTTGAATGCTGAAGGAGAAATACAGCTCTTTATCACATTTAAATGCATGAAACTCTCTCCCAGCAGCCCACTGATTTACATTGCATATTTCATCATCAGTCTTGACTTCTGAAAACACACAGAAAGCAGCAAGAGTGAAAGTCATAATATCAAAAAGAATTTTATAGACAAGCAATTGACCTCCTGTTAGTGTAGACTGCCTTGAGCTTCACAACCCACCAGCCATGTGGTTGTCTGCATGTCCTACCACAAGGAAAGCTGCAGCACACCACATCCTCTCTGGGAGCCCTGAGCACCCCTTTGCCACTGACAGCAATCATTTGGCCTCCATTAGATAAATATGATGAGCAAAACCGTTAGTAACATCATGGGTGTTTCACCAGGTATTTGGTTTGTGTGGATATGTTCAGACAGAAGAAAAATATGGTTTAACATGGACTTTGTAAATGGATGTTGTATAACATTCCCACGTACATAACAGTGTAGTTTATCTGTTTTCAGGCAGAATAGAAACTGTTTTGTTCCCTGCCATTCATGGCTGTATAAATTTCTCAGTGGGCATGTGACAGAGTCACACACTCAAAGACAGCACCATCTCAAAGAATACTTCTACAAACGTTACATCCCAGGAAAACCAAGTACCCTGCCAGACCCCCTGCCCTTGGAGGGGTCACACTCAGTGTAGAAGCAGAGAGAACCTCAAATGCAATTATCTGTCCATGTTCTTTTCCAGAAATATTGCTCATAGAGCACTGACAACACACTAGGTGCCCTGCAGCTGAGGCCTAAGATGTGGTCACTGTCTAAAATCCGTTAAGCTTTAACATAAAAATTGCATTCAACACTTAACAGTCCCAAAAAATCTCGGTCTCTGTAGTCTATTTTCCTGTTCCATATTGAAATACATTTCTATCTTCTGCAACAACATCCTGTGGCAATGAGCTCCGCAGGCTGTTTATGCCTTTTTGGGGTAATAATAATTTTTTTAAACGTACAATATTTTATTTGTTTTATGGCTGTTATTTAGTATATATGTGTGTGAGTGCATGCATATATAAATTTTTATATATATGGTGTGTTTGTACTATTTACTTGCTAAATATCATTTCTGAGCATGTTATGATTTTACAAATACCTGTGAAAGAAAGATAAAAATACGGAGTCACAGAAACCCAGGCCAAAGAATGTTGTCATGTAGAATGAAAGGGTGGAGAGCAGATTATTCTGAAGATTGGAAACAGGATGGAAGGAATGGGAAGTAAGAATTTGGGAGGGTAAATACGATGTCTTCTTTTCTGTAGAGCCTAGCAGAGCAGTTCACAAGATGGATGGTTTATAATTCAGGCAGTAATATTTTCTGCAATCTCTTCCAAACATATCTCTACTCAGAAATGAACGTATTCGCTCTCTATTATGTTAATATGGAACAAAATTGATTCTTATCACACAACTAAAAGCCAACAACAGCGAAAATCTTCAGCGATGGTGAAACAGCAAACTTTAAGTGCCACCAACATATTAGTGATCTCTTAAAGAACACTTTCAGTTTCTTACAGACATGAAATTCCCTCTTAGCCTATTACTTGTACTTAAAGAGCTCCATGGTAATTTCTGAATGCAAAAAGTGAGTCCATGAGCACTGTTAGCCCGTAACCCCAGCACTGCACAAGACATTGAAAGAGTTTTCCGAAACAGACAAGTGCCTGCTCAAGGAACTAAGAGAATTAAGACCATAATCCAGGATGCAGATAGTTCTTAACTCTGAAAAAGCTTTAAGTTCCATATTGCTTTGTCCTCTCATGATCTTAGAACACTTTACAGAGGTGAGTAGCATTCCCTCCTCTGCTTTTCACACATATGACTGCAGTTTAGGGCAGCTATGCAGAAAACTAGTCTGTCTGTTTCAAGTCAAAACTTCCATGATCTTTCATGATAATTTCAGGGTAGGGGGGAACACTACCTGTATCTCATTCCTGCGTTTTCCCTTTCCCACTTGGTACATATAAGAGGTTCTTTTTTTCATACGTGACATGGCATTTGTACAAACCCACATCTCCAGTTACTACCCAAGTATCCAGAAGGAAAAGAATGCTGGTATAGTTAACCTGCACACAGCAGTAGATGGGACTTAGCTCTACTAGTAAGATACAGCAGCAGAACTCTTTAGTCCTGCCCCAAATTGCTGTATTTCCCAGCACTATTTTATAGAAAGCTGTAAAATAATCTTGTGAGAGATTTCATATACATGATGGTTACAAAGCTTTATCTTCACTGATGATGAATTCAAAACTTTAAATAATTTTCAGCTGATACCCTTGACAAGAGCTTTTACAGAACAATCTTTCACATAATGTATTTGAATAACAAAGAGAAAAATGAGGCTTTTACAGGACAAACAATAATACATATTTTTCACTGCATTTACCACACTTTCAATATTTTATGTCGCTGTTTGTAAACCCCATAGCAACAGAACTGTTTCAACTGTTGAATATTACTCCATGACTTTACTCATTAGACTAGTAAAACTGGGGCGATGTGTGGAAATCCACTTCATGAGAAACTTCATTGTCTTTTAGCATTGTGCAGATATTCTCAATTAATCTTACAGTAATGAAGATTTTGCAAAGCAAATGTTGCACTGAATGTTTGATGAGGCAACAGTATGTCAACAGTCTAAACAAGATTTGATTATGGAAATTAAATTTGGGTAAGGAATTCAACTATTAAAGCAGAAAATGTCTAATTAAATGGTACCCATGCATTAAATTTTACTTATTCTCTGCACAAGCATTCATTCTCAAGTTCTATTTAAGTAGTATTACACAGCAACATATAATTAAAAATCGAATACCACCTTCAAGTTATAAAAGGCATCCCACTTTTAACAGGAAATAGCAGCCCTTGTGAGAGACTTTCATTAACTGAAACAAATATTTTCACTATCAAAATGTATTTGAGTGTTTATGTTCAGCATACAGAACACAGAGCTGATCTCAAGGAGAAAGTAAAAGCAAAAAGAAAATGCATTCACAAGTGTATGAAGTATTTACACATCTTCTAGACAGCAGAGAAAATGCTTTCAGCTCCTGAGTGTTTCATAAACACTAACATGAATATTCATATTTCATAAAGTTTACACCCAAAAACTCATCAACTGCATATTATTTGCTGCATACCACTCTCCCAGTTAACACTTTTCAGTAATTCAATCCCAAATCAGAAATCATTGCACATAATTTATATTTACGGATGATCACGAACAGAAGAAAGTCCATCTGCATATAGCACAGGGACTGATAGCAACGCTTGCCAGCCCCTAGTGACTGGGATCACAGATTGGTGACCTTGTTTTCCAGCAGAAGATGCATTTTTTGTCGATAGGCATTGGACCTTAGTATATTTAGGCTCCTTTGTCCTGACGCCCAGCTATGTCCTCAGATGAGGCAAAGAATTTAAACATTGTGTGTGCATTCGTTGTGTTGCCGTAATGTCTCAAAGCCCAGGTCATGATGTAGGATGCCAGTGTGGCTGATACAACAAAGAGCATAAACAGGTTTCCTGTCAGATGCTCACAACAGGAGCTGAATAGTATCACCACTGAAAGAAAAACACAGGGACAGTTTATTTGGATAAAAATTAATTTCCCAAGGACCACTAACAATTGTTCACATTTGACGAGTGATTTCAGATGTAAAAGGTCACTTGAAAAAATCAAAATTCTTTATTTCTGCATTTTCAGATGAAAAAAGTGATTTGTCATTTTAAAACACTTCTTAAAATGTCTGCTTTTATTAATACAAGTAATGTTATTATTGAGTGGAAACTTTGATAGTTTGAGTATCAAAGTGAAAAATCTGTTAGAATTACATATTTATAATCTACTTACAATCTGATTACCATACAAGCAACAACAACTGGGTAAAGATGAGAGACATAAGTAGTCATTGCAGCTTCCTAACAATTTAAATTTCGCCAAGCTGTTTTCAAGCCTGCCAGCAAGATATTGAAAAGATTTGAAAATTGAGACCTCTGATCAGTTCATGAAGCTGTTCTTCAAAAACCAAACATTTCTGAAAGACAACTCAGAAGAATTTGCTTGAAAATTTAATGCTTGCTGATAAAAGTTATTATGTATTTAAGTTCAGCCAATTTCTAACTGGCTGGTTTGTAACTTCATGCTTCATCCTAAACAGTCTGACAATACTATATTCTTACAAAAACAATCTGTTTTTACAAGACTACACAGCACATGTAGAAACAAAGATCGATAGCAAATTCCTCTCAGATCACCTACGATGGACCTATAAAGTTAAGAACATGAATAACAGACCATCAGAATATCACAAATATTTACTAAATTGTTTTAGCTGTCTAACCTAATACTCACGTCACCCAAAACCAATTTTTCCAGTGGAGTTTACATCTCCACACCAGCACTAAAGTACCTAGTATAACTAACACATTTAGGGCATCAGGGAATTTAAAGATGGAGAAAAACTGATTATGAGAGAAAGTAATGGTGTTTAATACAAATAGAGATCAAAAGAAACCCATCAATATGAAATGGGCTGTGTAGAATACCTCCCAGTGTAACAATTGCATTAACGAGCATGGAGTTTCATGAAGCTGAGTTCTGACAAACACTGGACTGTGATACTAATTACACCCTATAAAATACAAACAACTTATAAATATAGAAAAGCTGCTCTAAAATCTGCAGTTGCCTAACACATAGATGTAGATCCACCAGGAAGCTACTGGTGTAAATTCCCTCGCTCCCCAGGTGAACTACTGACAGGTGACAGTTAACACACATGGATCAACAACAGAAGGGTGAGGTGAAGTAACATCATAATGGATTGAAATTGAGAGTTCTTAAACTCTGAAGCAGAAATCCAGATCAGTTATGGGTGATTCAGGATATTTTGCAATGGTTGAAGAACCTGAACATGGGAAATCCAGACCTAGGATGCAGAGTCAGTAAGGTAGGTAAGCATATGCCTTCTAACTTGAAGTCAGTTGAAAGGTACCCAAAATCACCTACTAGTAGGGCTGGAAAACTACCGCTATACCATTAAACAGAACAGGACCAGGAGCCTTCATGGCATGGCCTGGCTGCATCCATGTTGCAGAGCACCAAGCTGGATCCAGGCCATTCCTTGGCTATTTCTATACTGGTAAATTAAACAATGTCAAATAATGAACCTCAGCCCCAGAATTCAATGGTCTGTACCATTCAGTTGTTAGAACAGTCCCTGGCATGGGACTCTCACGCCACTCCCTAAACAATTCTCAAGAGTCTGGGATGTAACATGGGCCAAGAATTGCTCCCAACAGGCAGTTCAGGTGTAGACATTCTGGTTTTGACTGTAACAAATTTTAAAAGTATAGATGTAGCCTCTTCTGTTCCACCTGGCCTCCGTGTCAGAAATGGGTCCCAAAGTTTTGCAACCCACGTAAATAATTCCTTTATTTTAAGTGGTTTTTCAGTTCACAGCACCTGGTGAACATGAAGGCTGTCTTTCAGCCCAACACAGTGATTTTCAGTAGCAAAGCAAGGGAATGAACTGCTTGAAGGGGGTGGCATGAGGGCATGCAGGGGTGCTTCAAGGTGAAAAGCTTGCTGATATGTACCTGAAGGCCAATGTCAAGGAACAAAGGAACCAAAAGTGGTGCACTTTCATTCATATCAATTATTTATGACCGGTCTGAACATTCCCCAAAGTCTTTGTTTTCAAGCACTGTAGACAAAATTGCCCAAAACAGAAGCAGAGAGTTAACAGTTAATAAAATGAATTAACAGCTAAGTAATATTTGAATTTGAGCTTCTTTCATTTTACAGCAGATTCATCCATTGGATCCAGTCTCAGCTCCTTCCTTTATCTCTGATATGGTGATTTAGTATGTAAATATACTTGCCCTGTCTTACCATATTTATTTGTACAGTGATTACACATTGGGAATTCAGTATTTTCTGAAAAATGAAGTGACATAACTAATAGCTATACATCAATGACAAATTATAATGAGAGGTAAGACATACTTTATTCTAGCATTCATTTTAAAATGCCTAAACTATTCTTTTGATAAACATCTAAATAATACCTTATATATGTACATTTTTATCAACTCTGAGGACAAAAACATTGAAAAGCCATTAAGCTCTGGAAATCGGGCTGCAAGTGATCAAACAAGTAAATTAGTCATATGGTGATGAACATCAAACAGTAAATCGAGGCTTATAAGATTGGGATAACCATCTGCATTTATGAGAACAGCCAAAACCAGGTTTAAAATAAGAAAATACATAAGCTTTATTCACCATCTTTTATAAAGTTGAATCTTAAGTGACAAGCATAAGTGGCTGCAGCTTGAGTACTCTGTTCAGTTTTGGGGGCTGCAGAATAAGAGAGACATTGCAGTGCTGGAACAGGTCCAGAGAAGGGCAACCAAGCTGGTAAGAGGTCTGGAGAACATGTCTTATGAGGAGTGGCTGAGGGAACTGGGACTGTTTAGTCTAGAGAAGGCTGAGGAGAGACCTTATTGCTCTCTACAACTACCTGGAAGAAGGTTGTAGAGGGGTAAGTGTTGGTCTCTTCTCCCAAGTATCTACCAAGAGAACAAGAGGAAATGGCCTCAAGTTGTGCCAGGGGAGGTTTAGATTGGATATTAGGAAGAACTTCTTTACTGAAAGAGTGATTAATATTTGGAACAGGCTGCCCAGGGAGGTGGTGGAGTCACCATCCCTGGAGGTGTTAAAAAAACAAGTAGATGTGGTGCTTCGGAACATGGTCTAGTGGTCACAGTAGTGTTGGGTTGACAGTGGGACTTGATGACCTTAGAGGTCTTTTCCAACCTTATCGATTCTCTGTTTCTATGAAATAATGACCTAGTAATAAGCATTCTATTAAGCCTTTGATTTATCTCAGGATCCAGTCTCTTTGAATTAAATAAAAGGATCTGCAATTCACTTGCTACAAGCTTACGAGACTTTCTCATTCTAAGACCTCTGTGCATGTCTCAGTCTCTACATCTGTAAAACAAACTCTCTTAGTGCAAAACACTTTCAGCAGCACATCTCTGGAAGCTTTTACAGCTGATTGGACCCCGTGTATCTGGCTAGACCTAATGCTCTTTTGAGAGCACTGAGGAAAGCCTGTTATTCATTATTAGATTCATCTCTAGGGACTCTTTTATGCCACAGTAGACCTTTGGTCTAGCCCCTTAGAGTCATACCCATGTCTTTTGAGCTCTATATTGCTGTAAGTCTGTTTTCAGCTGTTTGAGCTGAACAAGTCAATATCACCAGCAGAACAACAGAATATTCAGGACAAAGGATTGAGACAGAAGAGTTCAGACAGAAACATAGGAAGAGTTTCTCTAAAATTACACTGTCACTGTTCATTCTGACCTAAGGCCACAACTTTCTCCCTTTCTTCTTATTTAAATTCATTTTGCTGGTCATTTTAGTGGTGCAGACTTCTTTCCTGCCCTTTCAAATCATTGGCAATGCATATGTGGGCTCCATCCTCATTTGCCTTCTCCCTTGGTTTTTTTCCATGTGCTTTTTGGACAGGAATATATCATCTGCTTTCTCTTTCCATTGCAACCAAAATGGTGTAGGAAAACACAAAGGATGAAGGATGAAGGAGAATCTTCCCTGGATAGATGTCCAGATTGCATCCTTAATATGACATATTATCTCTCACTGAGAGATTTTTCGACTGACATTTCAAAAAGCTGTTCCTACTTTTCAGTATTGTCTTTCTACTACCAAAGAATATTTTTGTAAATACTTGCCTTTGGAAAAAGGATGGTGACAAATCACTTTCCAAATTTCCATGACTGCTACAGTGTTTAATTTATTTTGATTTGTTCTGTCTTTAGATCTGTTTTCAGTCTTTGTGTCCTGTCCTTTGAGAATTCAGCTAATCTGGTTAGGTTTCAAAAAAATTCATTGGAAATTTCATGTTACCATCTCTGTTTAAAAAAAAAAAAAAGGCATTTGATTTTGTCATTCTTTCCCCTGAAAGATTTGTGAAGTACAGGATATAACTATAGCAGATGTTAATAAGAAACAGAACTCCCAAGTTGTCTATGATATAAAGTTATTTCACTGGGATTTTTACTTCACTTTAAGACCTTTTACTTTCATGGCCTCATCACAGATTGTTCCAGCTCTTAGCTAGAATTTCCAACTCATCTCATAGACCCGTACGAGCCATAGAAGCAAAGACCCATATTTTCAGCTTCCACTCAGCAAAACAGAATGCCCTTAACACTAACAGAATTTAAACACGTGATTAAGTTCCTTTGAAAAATTGTCTGAAAACATCTTACCACTTCATAATCTTTTCCATTGTGTGTTTGGCATTTGATATCCTTCCAGTGTACATCTGATTCCATGGACATAGCTAAAACACTGGGTGTATGTTTTAATCATCCTTAGTTATGGAGCAGCTGAAAAGATTCATACAATGGGTGAACCACACAAAACTTACACCTGCAAAACTGCATGTTTATGGCAGATTTCCCCATGAACCGCTCAAGTGCATGAGTCCAAACCCATGTCAGCAAGTGTTGCCCCTGCCAGCTGTGCAGGGATATCCTAACAAAATCTTCTTCAGGGGAAAAAATGAGCAAGCAGATGCAAAGAGAAGTGTGTTGTCTTCCTCTCCAGTCCATTTTGAAAGGCAGTGAGACTCAGCTATTCCCTCAACAAGGCACAGTAACAAAGAGACTTCTCCCATCCAGCCTTAACTTCATATCTTTCACTCTCCTGTCCTGGTTTTCCACCCTGGTTAATAATGCCAGGAGACTATGTGATCCTTGAGGTCCCTTCCAACCTGGCATTCTATGATTCTATAAGAGGACACTGACTACCTTTTCATTGTAGTCTTTGTGTGAATTTTGACAACCAGTGAGGATCCTCTGAAGCTTTAGATTTGGCTGGAGAAGTCCATTCTCCTGTAAAGAGGAACGGTCTTTGCTCTCTCCATGCATTTTTGTGATGACTTTTGGGGATATATAGTTCAGAGGGAATCAATCCACTGATTCTGACAAAATTTAACATGTATTCCAATATCTTTACCTTTTTAAATAAAAACTGATTTGAAAGGCAAAAGATACATTATTGCAGTGATTGATTGTTTTCCTCTTTAGTACTTTTGGGTTTCTTCCTTTACTGTGGTGTCTACTCCATTTCCTATGTCCCTTAGTTTAAATTTGAAGTTAAATAGTTTCCAGATGCAATTTTACTGCTCCTTTATCCACATAATGAAAGCTAAAAGACACTGTAGAATCCCTGTTGAGGCACCACTATCAATAAGTTTGGCAAATTGCCATCATAAAGCTTTTTCACTGCTCTGCTGACTTAAAAAAAAGAAAAAAAAAAAAAAGGTAATCTAGAACAGGATGAAGTGCAGTAACAATCTAATAGTAACAGATTCACTTTGGGGGTGTTATGATGCTTCTTGAGAGCTTTTGCTTAAGATATGAATAGAATAAAGACACAGGATACAGCTTTGGCAAGTGGAACCTTTCATACTCTGTTGAAATAAAGTGCAATTAGGCAGCCTCAATTCAATTACATTTGTGTGCTAAATAAGGCTGACAAGAAAAATCACACACTGTTTATTCCTAAAGCAAAGTACCGACAAAGCTTTAATTTGAGTTTCCTTAACTTTTCTATAAAGTCAGTTTGCAACTTTTTGGTTTATAGTAACAAGTGAATAACAACAAAACAATGCAATATCTCAGGATTTACATAAATGGAGAAGATTTCATCAGGCCAACAACCTTCAAAACACAATAGAGTAAGAATGACCTAAATATAAGGTTAAAAAAATTAGTAACTTTAGAAGAAATCCATTTAAAAAAACATATAGTAACAACTTCAGCTGTTAGAAACCTTCCTCCTAAACATCCCCATCTGTGTGCATAAGGAATAGCAGAGGAGAAGGCAATTTTCTGCCCACAGTTACTCCTCAGGAGAGGGGAAGAACTCTCTAGAGAGCTCCTAGACTTGCTCTCTAGACCTCTTGCCTTGCCAAGTTTCACCCCATCCAGCACTTGGTTGTCCCTGAGCCTCCAGCTTTCACTCTCACAAGAACCTACAGGTTTAAAAGTCTAGATTTTCTCTTTTTTGTGCCCTTGGTTCTTCAGATTACTTTCTTCCACGGTCCAATTTCAGGTCACTGCAGCTTTTGAGCTATTAATTAAAATATTGTTCAGATGAGCCAGCTGTTCCTGTTGGACACCAGCTGGCTTCTCCCTTGAAGAAGACCATATTCCAGCAGTCATGTCTTTTGTGGTGTGAGTTCAACCAGCTCTAGTTTAATCCAGGGTGAGAAGTTGTAGCAAAACTTGTAGCTGCTGGCAGAGGAGAAACATTTCTGTTATATCAACAGTATTTTTTGATTCTTTTCAGGAAGAATCCAAAGATCCTCCTCTTCAAGTGAAAAGATTTGCCTTCCCTCTTGCTTTTGCACTCAGGGATTTTTCAAGGTTTATGGTAACAAGTGAATAACAACAAAACAATGCAATATCTCAGGATTTACATAAATGGAGAAGATTTCATCAGGCCAGCAACCTTCAAAGCACAATAGAGTGAGAATGACCTAAATATAAGGTTAAAAAAAATTAGTAACATTAGAAGAAATCCATTTTAAAAAAATATAGTAATAACTTCAGCTGTTAGAAACCTTGTTGTGGGAAGTGGAACCTTCCTAACATCTCCAAACACCCCTCATTTTCTCTTTTGCAGTTATTTGAATGAAATCAGCCACAGAAACAGGAATCCTTCAACAACTGCATTTGAGGAGAATAACATAGTAGGACACAGAAAACACTTTTTTTCAGAGTAGAAAACCCAGGTCTTTGGAAGGAGCACTTACAATACTGGAGATCATATGAGCTCCTGGCTTCCAATGCCAGCCTGTATCCTTTCAAATGGGATTGTTGAGACCTATCTTGAAATCCAAATGCTGCCAGGAAAACTGTCTGCATTCTCTGATGCAGTAGAAAAAGTATTCAATAAATATTTCCATTCCAAACACATTCATATTTAACCTTGATGCATTGAAACCGTAAATTGGAGTGGGTACAGCTGCTAGAGATGGCCAGGAGGAGTTGCAGTAGCAGGATAGTATCTGCTTGGACTGCATCCCATTGTAAGATGTGGAGATCCATGCACTTTGCAACATAATTTTGCATATAGATGTCAAAGTGAGTGAGTCACTAACAAAGGATATAATTAAGGAAGTACCATGAGGGGATCCACATGTTTTGTAATAAAATACAAAATTCATATGTAGGGCCATACTGGGCAGAGATTTTCTAACCAGGCCATTAAGCATGTTCATGCTGATAGTCTCCAAGACTGACCAAAGTAGGACAAATTGGTTGGAGAAGAACACACACATATCTTCATTTCCTATCCAGAAAAGCCTATGAAATTAGAGAAATAATTTAAAGTGCAATGGGTAAAGCAGTTATCAATAGTTTGTAAGCAAAAAACTCATATTGCTGAATGGACAGTTTGGGATACATATTCTTTCCCATCTTTAATTCCTGTGAGTCTATGGAAAAAGCTATTGACTAGATAGAGATGAAGCATGCCTAATTGCATTATGTCACAAATTTACACTTAGCATCTGGCAATAATTCTGTCTCCAAAGTAAAAAATTCAAATATTACAACAATGAACAATGAATCTGATTGTCTTCTTCATTAAATTGGGGTTTCATTGCTGTAATTTCAGTCTATTTTTTCTCCTAATATTCAGTCATTCTGATATCAGCTGATTCAGGATGTGAATAGCTAATTAGATTTGGATGATTTCATGCATCCCAAAGAGGAAGCTGAAATTTGGCTGAATCCTACTGAAAGGAAGTAATGTTGGAAAAGTAAAGATGTACTGCTCTGTAAAAAGCCCCATAGTTTTCATATTCTGTCCAAATGGAATAGGCAGCTCGTGCCTCGTAACTGCATGTTTTAGGTTACTGACTGGTTTCATTGAAGGTCAGCAGCTAACTTTCTTTTTTATGGCTCTGAAACATTAGAGAAGTTTTGTGAATCAGTCTTTTGAGTGACAACCTCCATCATCAGACATGAGTAGCATCTAGAAGTGTTAACCTCTACAGCTACTTGTCTAGCTATCCCACCACCCCATTGTATAAAATCTTTCAGCTACCTTGCTAATCAAGGCCCATAAAAAATACTATGTAACTGTAACTTGTATTGGAATAAAGCATTCAGAGTGACAAAGCAAGGTTGGTTTTGCCCGGACCTTAAAGCATATTGTGAGTGTTAAGTGTCACTGGCAGGTTGGACAAACAGATGTTGCAATCTAGTAACACAAGATATGTCAAGTGAATCGGTCAGATCATATACAGAGTGAGTTTCATTCTCTTTCAGTCTCCCTTTCTGAACCTCTGAACAATTTGATGAGCAATTGCCTCCTTTTCAAGCTAACTCACCTGAAGGTTTGTAGACAAAGCAATGCAGGAAGAGTTCCCCTAACTTTGCACCAATTTGCCTGAAAGGATGCTGTAAGCACTCCAACAGCCTATTTGAGAATAAATTGTTCCAAATTTCAAAAAATTCCAAACCATTTTTTGGAAACATACTTCCTCTATTTTCAGAAAACACTGACTTTCTGTGAGATTGGATAAGGATATGTCATTAGTGCTCTTGGCCACAGACCTTAAGACACACATCATTGCTAATCCTGTGGAGATAAGACCTTCTGTTATCATATCAGCATCATATATTTAGCTGCTTAGTTCTCACACAAACAAGCATTTAATCTTAACATCAGCTGTGCCAGTTATAGTATAATTTACGTGGCAATACTTTTCAATATTATTTTTGATTACAGCAATTTAGCTCACAATCCTGCTCCCCCTAGTGGCCACAGTAGTCCTACCACTGACGTCAACAAAAGCTAGATGAGATCCAGAGCAAATGGCAGAGCCATTGTTCACCTGTCTTCTACCACGAGAGACTTTCATACCTATGTCTAGGGTTCATTTCCTGCAGACTGTTAAACACTAAGTACACAGACAGAATGGAAGAGGTCCTGATTCCATTTACTGGCATGGTTTTAAGGTGAATAGATTACCTTTAAACTGGTGCAGCTAAGAACAAAATTCAGCCAACTGTATCAAATGCAGGGCCCATAACATTTTTTTCCTTTCAGATCATACGTTAAGCTATTTTTCATTACACTGCAAAATCCCCCTCAGTCCATATTCTTCTTGCACTCACATCTGTCTTTCAACTGACAATGTCAGTATCATGGCAAGTCCATTACCAGAATATATGCTGCTAAGTACTCCATTTAAAAGAATTTTATTCCTGACTGTTCATTCCTGGAACAGTTCCAGGTAGACTTGTACAATAAAAATACCAGCACTGAAAGGAAGGGTTTTTAACTCCATCACCTGGAGAAAGTAGTAATCCAGAGTTCACTTAGTTTGTAACATTGTGTGGAAAGACCAATGGAGTCTTTTACTCCAGTGCTAGAGGAATCCATTGCAATGCACTTGAACTTGATATTTTTTTGCTTTTTATTTCGCTTTGTAAAACAGGAGAATTCCACTCACCACAGCTGCGCTGTTCTGTATTTGTACTTGCATCAACAAGATCAGCTTCTGTTTATGCAGATTGCCCACAATCATTAGAAATCTGGTCTGCACATTATTTTGTATTCTGCTGTTGTAGGACTGAAGGACTCAGCTATTTCCATGGGTATTGGGTCTTGGTACTCACCAGCAATTTGGTCTTTTATTCAGACCTCTGACAGGATCATAGAATCACAGAATCATTCTGGTTGGAAGAAAAGCATGTCCCCAAGCACCACATCTATATGTCTTTTAAATACCTCCAGGATGGTCACTCCATCCCTGGGCAGCCTGTTTCAATTCTTGACAACCCTTTTGGGGAAGAAATTTTTCCTAATATCAAACCTAAACCTCCCCTGGTGCAACTTGAGGCCATTTCCTCTTATTCTACCACTTGCTACATGGGACAACAGACCAACTCCCATCTCTCTACAATCTCCTTTCAGGGAGTTGTAGAGAGCAATAAGGTCTCCATTTCTCCAGGCTGAACAACCCCAGGTCCCTCAACCACACCTCATAAGACTTGCTGTCTAGACCCTTCACCAACTTTGTTGCCTTTCTCTTGCTCTGGTCCAATACCTCAATGTACTTCTTGTAGTGAGGGGCCCAAAACTGAGCACAGTATTCTGGGTGCAGCCTCAACAGTGCCAAGTACAGGGGGGCCAATCACTTCCCTAGTCCTGCTGGCCACACTATTTCTGACACAAGCCAGAATGGTGTCAGCCATCTCGGCCACCTGGGCACACTGCTGGCTCATATTCCTCCAACTGTCGCCCAGAACCCTCAGATCCTTTTCCACCAGGCAGCTTTCCAGCCACACTTCCCCAAGCCATTCCTCCCTAAGAATCAGTCCAAACCACACTCTTCCCTCTCACAGATTACTGGGGAAGCCAATTTCTTCTGAAGACATTAAAGATGAAACAAAAAAATAGATGCAACCAACAAATGGGCCTTGAATGCCTTTCTTCTTTCAGAGAAATTACATTCATTCACAACCCAGTTCAAAGTGTTTAGGCAAATCACTTCAGTCACAGCTTGATCTTAGCCCTACCTCTTTTTTGGGTGGCTTCACTCAAGGAGTAATTGCCATCATTTTTGCCTCTTCTACAAGCTAATGACTAAATAACAGACCGCTCCTTTTCCTGGGCTGTTCCCCTTTGCACAGGTTTAGCACCAGCTGCACTGCTGAGGTCTATTTTTTGAGATGCAGTGAAAAGGAACATGTCATGAAGGAGCAACGTGCTGTTCATCGGGCACAGCAGGACTCAGCCACCCTGCTGCTCAGGACCATAGACTGAGCTGTGACTGACTCCATCTCAGGTTTCCGATTTGTGATTTACAGTGCATGCTGTAGGTCTGTAACCTGACAGTCATATATGTTTCAGCTTCTAATGACACGCATCTTTCCCTCAGCAAACAGCTTTACCAAATTTCCCCTGAGTTTGGGGTGGAAAATTTTGCCTGAGTTTGGACTACACGTAGCTGTAATGCCACTTCAGACTAACCTCAGCATACGCCCCATAGTTCTTCCCTCTTCATTCCCTGTCAAGGCTCACAGTAGATAAAAACAGCAGGACTGAATTGGACTGAAGGTCCATCTGTATGACACTGTGGCAGATACATAGCCTCCAAGAGGCTCTCAGATTTTTTTTGAGACAGACTGGGATGGTATTCAGGTACTTAAATGCAGGTGCCTGTTGCTATTTCAGATCCCTGTGTGTATCTTTCTTGGTACCCAGCTGCTGCTCCAGGAGGGCGTAGGTCTCCTACAGGTCCTGTGGTATAGCTGCCAACTCTGTGCAGATGTGTCATGTATTTTAGGATATCTATTCTTGGCCATAAATCTCAAATGTCTTGGCTCTGTTCAATAGCCCTTGATAAATTTCTGATATGTGAACTTGCCTGCTCTTTTTAATTACACAGTTTTAGCATTAAGAAAATCTTATGACAAGAAGGCTCACAAGTTTTGTGAGAAATTGCCTGCTTTTGTTGGCTATGAATGTGCTCTCCACTAGTTAGGCCGTAGCCCAAGCAAAGGCCTCTTGCAGCCATAGTTCAGACACACATAGAAAAAGATATGATTAATGCTTGCTTGCCTTAAACCCATACATATGCACACTACAATACCATGATCAGCATCATCATAAAAGCATATTGTAACATTGTAAGGTCACAAATAGTATTTTGTCCCATAGGTACATTAAAATATAAAAAGTAGCCACAACTGCAAAACAGAAATGGTGATTTGGGATACGGCTTCAGAAATGGTATGCAGAGAAAAACATGTGCAAGTAGTAAAATCTGCAAGATGAGAACTGAGGACATAGAGCGGGCAGGAAGGGTGTCTGATGGAACCAGAATTCCTGCAAAATAAACAAATCCAGTACAAGGCCTGATCCCAAAACACAAAATATCAAGAACAGATGATATCACTCCCTTTTATTTAGGGGATGGGGAAGAAAAGCATAAAATTTCAAGTATGGATGAGAAAATATGGGGAACACAGCCCACTTCAGTTCTGGCTGCACACATCAAAGAGCTTTGAGTATCAGCCAACTCAACCTCAGCTACTTAGGGCCATCAAGGACCACAGACGTCAATGTTAACTAAAACAGCATCAGTTCCACATGTAGACTCACAGCTCCTTCAGGTTAAGCTCATAAAGAAGATATCGTTTTGTGTGTGTGGTAATAATGAAAGTCCTTTCAATGTCATTAATGATATTACAGACCTCAGTCACCTCCCACTTTTGTCCAGGGGCACTTGAAGAGCCCTTGCTTATTTATTTGTTCAAAATATGGAAGACAATTTATAACTTCAAGTATCCTGCAACCTTTTTCTAAACATTTTTCAGTTCTACTATAGCCTTATAAGATGGAGGAAATAGTGCTAAAACTTTAGCTCACCATGGCTTAAGTGGAGAGATAACAACATACACTGCTATACTTTCTGTTCTTCTCTCACTAACTGTTCACAGCCCCTTCGTTGTTTTGCCTGCTTGCAATATTTCTTGTGGGAATGGCAGAACAGGCCTTCCTGTCTGGCATCTTGAAGTGTTCGTTAATTGCCGCCATTTAACAGGATTTATATATCATATTGCATGGACCATTCCAATTTACAGATGAGGTTAAGATCATGTTTAACCAACACGGGATTAACACTTTCAGTTGCAAATAGCTTAGAACAGGAACTTTGCCTAGCTAAATCACTAGCTCAGTTATGCTTCCTGGACTTGAATGTAACAATGGAAGAAAGAAAAGAGATATCCAGAAACAAAGTATAACTTTTTTTAGAGTTCTCATGTAACACCACGGACAAAAGATGGCTTTGGGGTTTTTTAATATAATTCTGACTGTACATTGGGATAAAAACACTACCATATCAACTTACAAAGGAAAGTAGGGGAGAATGAGAGGTGTATTTCTGTTCCTTTTCACAGTGGTTTTTAATACACAGTTTCTTTTGGATTTTGTTTAGTTTCTTTGAATCTCACTCCTCCACAGAATTCTCAGGACTCAGTACTCTGTTATTGCCTATTCCTCTTGCAACTCTCTTGACAGTAGCAGTCCAATAGTTACTTCAGATGAAAATAGCTCTGTTAAGTTGAAATTATTTTTTATTATGAAAAATGTGCAAAAGAATTAAAATTAAAAAAAGGAAAACTGTCTGAAACAGAATCTGTAGCATAGTGTATGCATCTGCTATTAATTCCATGATTATTCAAGAGATCATAGGATATTCTTGCCCTTGATAGCTCCCACTATATTCGGTTACTCTGGGTTCCCTTCTGCTCCTGTGTCTTTGCAGGATTACAGCTTTAGATCTTAAAATACCTGGAATTAGAATTTTTTTCTACATTTATGCCTCTGTAGGACCAAGAAGTATTGGCGCCTTGTGGTTTTATTTATATTTTAGATATTATGAAAGCTTATTTAGCAACATTAGTATGAAGAGATATATAGATATGACATGACTGTAATCAAACATTAGTAATACTCATGAGTGAACAGATTTTATAGATTAACTGACAGAAATATAAATATACATAACGGAAGGAGACTGTGGAATTTGAGTTTAAGCAGCCTGTTTCTCCTAGAGTACAAACGGCTGTTATTCAAGAAAGATATCTAACTCTAATGCAGAAATTCATCAGTTAGGAGCTTATTGGCACAATTTAGGTTTCAATTCTATAAGACAATTCAGGAAGACTTAGATAAAATGTCACAAAGGAAGTTACCTGTAATTTTACTATTTCTGTGAGATTCTTGCTTCTCTTTAACAGAGAGGAAAATCAGATTACCTGCAATGTTCAAGTAGAATACTTTATCAGACCGCCACTGACATTCCAATTTTCATTTTCCCATAGCTAACAATAATTTACCACATATGTCACCCTCGTTGATTTTACTAGCTATGGATCAAATATTTCCACCTTTATACAAGCAGAACTTCTCCAGATACCCCAAGTAATATCTGATAAAGAGTCCTACACAAAGAGACATTTATCTCTATAATAGCTATTTCTAATTGAAACTGCAAAAAAAATTTGTATCCTCCTAGTAGTGTCTCTCCCTTCACACCAACACAAATTTGGGTTATCATCAACACAGCCTGGATACAGTTTGTTACTCAAAACAACAAATAGAGATTGCTATACCAAGTTTCTTCGCTGTATATGCTGTGCTTAATAATAAATTATTCTTGCTACACTGCAACTTTTCCTTGTTTAGAGAATGTCTTGCACATACTTTCAGACATAAACAACTTTTTCTTCTATAAATAGGTCAATGCAAGTCCCCTTATTTTATTAGAAATGGGCATTTTTCTCCTATATCTGTTTCACACCCATCAGTCTCCTGGCTACAACAGATCATTTGCCTTTGTCTGTTAGCATTAGTTTTTAGGGACACAGAGCAGCTCTGTGCTGCTGAGAGTAAGCTAATGTGTTGGCAACGTGCATATTTACCTCTATTCGGCAGGGTCAGTGTAACTCAGCTGGATTGTCTGTGTGCCTTGGGCAGCCCTGAAAACGCAGCAAGGACTTCAGCCATTACCTCAGAGTGTGACTGTTTTCCTGACTTTTTTTGGGTGCCTTAAAGAAGGCTCTTTGCCCTTTCTGTGGGAGAGCAGGGGGAATGCATGGAGTGCTGCTGACAAATGAGCCATGAGCCAGATGAGAGATTATGAGTTAAGATTAAGCAGGCAGACCAAGCTGGATGACATTATTGGTGTCTGCTGTAGACCTCCTGATGAGACCTTCTTCAGCAAATCGGAAGAAGTCTCATATTTGCAGGTTCTGGTTCTTGTGAGGGATTTCCAGTACCTAAAGGCAGATTACAAGAAAGCTGGAGAGACTTTTTACAAGGGTATGTAGTGATAGGATAAATCGCTTTAATCTTACCTGACTGAGTTGGATGGAACAAATACCATAAAACAAGACCAGGTGCTGTTGCTGGCTGCTCACTTGTTGTAACTCACACAACAGTAATTTTCTGCAGGGAAATTTCAGGCAGTTCAGGATCTGCCTCTGACTGAAAGCAGCAGGAAGGAAGTGCTTTCCTCCTCTGAGATAATTGATTCCCACCATATAATATAGAGGGAGTGGAGACACTTCAGATCAGGCTGCAATCACGTAGTAGGACCTAAGTCTCCCTTCTGTGTTTATCCTATCTGTGACTTCATCCTAATACATCTGCAATAGTTCTAAGACAGAAGGAGCTCAGAACAATGCTGTTTGTTGGATGAAAGAACAGTGTTTTTTTCTCCTCTGAAGTGCTGCAGTTCAGTGCTGCAGTCTAACATAATATTAATCTAATGTCTGAACAGCACCTCACCCAATCCAAGGTTTTGTCAGGAAAAAAAAAGCTCTTTTTGAACAGTCCACATCTACCCAAGGTCTGTGCGCACCCTCTTCTCTTCCCCAAACTGGACTTTTACACATGAACAAGGGAGCATGTCTTGGACCTGTCTGCCAGCACCATCTGCTGTTACCTTAGAGAAGGTATATTGTGAGAGATAGCAGTATAAACGTGTCACAACACTAATAAGACCCCAGTCCTGCAGTCATATCTGCAAGATATGTCTCTGTTCATATGTAATCCTAAAGGTGTTCTGGTTATAAAATCATGTCCTTGAGATTCTCACTGAAACTGGAGTTCATATATGCAGCATCCACTGACTTAGAGCCTATTTCCATATTTTTGGCTTTGTCTAAAGCACTCTGACTATATATGTTGGTCAGTTTAGTAATGACAAAATGTCATTATACTTCTGTAAGCTGGGAGGACTTGGAGAACTTTATTCTATTTCTTGCTTCTGCATTTGTTGTTGGTTGCTGCAGGTAAAGCAAGAGGAACTCCTTCATCACACCTTTCATGCGTGAGGTATTTCCCATTTATGCTACTAGGATTTCAAAGAGAGTAAAGCAGGAATTGAGCTACCAAGTGAAGGAAAACATCTCTGTTCTTTACACATATTCTGTGTTTGCATATTCTGTTTTTGAGTATTTCAAGGTCTTTATAAAAATAAGTGATAAAACAAAACAAAAAAGCTTGCTTACTTGTCTTAACATTAAACACAGGCACCGCCAAAATTTCACAAAAATTATTCATACCCTCAATTTTTAAATGAGATTAATGAACCTTTCAGTACTGTGAACTAATAAGGCTTTCAAGGAACTGTGCAGTATTAATTAGAAATGGGAGCCCTCAATGGTTGCTAAGAAACAAGTATATATTTGTAATCACTTTTTTAACCCTTGCCAGTGATGTCTTGTCATAGACTCAAGAATGTTTCCCTCAGAACAAATCCCTGTCCTTTTCAATTAGCAGATACCAATTTGAAAGCTAATTGTTGATTAGTATAATGATACAGGAGGGGGTGTGTCTGCTAAAGTAAAGGTAGAGGATAACAGCAACATCTATATTCAAGCACTAAACAGGACATGCAGGTCTGAGCATGTTGAATCACAGAATAACAGAATTATTGAGGCTGGAATAGACCTTCCAAGATCATCAAGTCCGGCCTATGACCCAACACCATGACATCAGCTAGACCATGTCACTGGGTGCTTCATCCAATCTTTCCTTAAACACAATCCTTAATCAACAGAGTCCATAGCACGGTTTTCATCTAGGTCAACTAAAAACCTCCCAGGGAAGGGCCAGGCATGGTTCAGGGGGTAACATGACCAGGCAGCATTTCCAGTAGGTAGATCGCTCCAAGTAGAGATTGCAGGACTGGTTGACAGGGCTTTAAACTAGATAGGAAGGGGGAGGGGGATAATAATAAAATAGAGATTATCAGTCTAAAGAGGCAAGAAGACACACCAGTGCTGAAGGGAGGGTGTGACAGTAAGGCCCTTCAACCTGTTGCATGGGGGGCATGACGTAGAAGCTGCAACACAGACATTGCCTAACACAGAAGAGCCAGGGGCTTCTGAGGAAACAGGATTCACCAGACCATGAAACATCTTAGAGAAACAAAGGGGTGTCCCTCTAGGAAGGTGACACGACCAGCAGCCCAGCTGAAGTGCCTCTATACGAGTGCATGCAGCATGGGCAACAAGAAAGAGGAACTGGAAGCTACTGTGCTACAGGAAAGCTATGACATAGTGGCCATCACTGAAACATGGTGCGATGAATCCTATGACTGGATCGTGGCTATCAAAGGCTACAGGCTATTTAGAAGGGACAGGCACAGTAGAAGGGGTGGAGGTGCTGCCCTCTACATTAAGGAATGGGTAAACTGTGAAGAGCTGTCCCTGAATAGCCATGAGAAGGTTGAAAGCCTACGGATAAGAATTAGGGATCATGACAACAAAGGGAGCCTTGTGGTTGGGGTTTACTATAGGCCACCTGATCAAGGGGAAGCTATTGATGAAGCCTTCTTACTCCAGCTCCAGGAGACATCACATTCGCAGGCTCTTATCCTGCTGGGGGACTTTAACCACCCTGACATTTGCTGGAAAAGTTACACAGCAAGCTGTAGGCAATCTAGGAGATTCCCGGAGTGCCTGGAAGACAACTTTCTAAAACAAGTAATAGACAGCCCTACCTGAGGGAATACGATATTAGATCTAATCACGACCAATGCAAGCGAACTCGTTGGGGACATCAAGATTGAAGGTAGCCTGGGCTGCAGTGACCACGCACTGGTTCAGTTCACTGTCCTTTGGGGCAAAGGACAGATAAAGAGCAAAATAAACACTCTAAACTTCAGGAAGGCAAACCTTGAGCTCTTCAAGGAATTACTCAACAGAACACCTTGGGATGTAGTCCTCAAGGAAGAAGGGGCAGAGCAGAGCTGGCAGATCTTTAAGGAGGCTTTCCATAGAGCGCAAGAGCTCTCAATACCCACGTGCAGGAAATCAGGCAAAAAAGGAAAGAGACCAGCATGGCTGAGTGAGGAACTGCTGGCTGAACTAAAGAACAAGATGAAACTGCACAAACAGTTCAAACTGGGACAGGTAACCCGGGAGGAATATAGGGACGCTGCCCGGTTATGTAGGGACAAATTCAGGAAGGCCAAGGCGCAACTAGAGCTGAACTTGGCGAGGGATACAAAGAAAACCAAGAAGGGATTCTATAAGTATCTAAATCAAAAAAGGAAGGTCAAAGAAGGTGTACCTCCTCTGGTGATCAACAATGGTGAATTAGTAACAACTGCTGAGGAGAAAGCTGAGGCACCCAACAACTTCTTTGCCTCAGTTTTCACCAGCAACCCCTCTCCTCACAGACCTCAAGATGGTGACCCACAGGACAAGGAACAGGTTGACAAAGTCCCTCCCACTCT
>JAVSBS010019787.1:0-12481 GCA_033124195.1 Coracias cyanogaster
TCCTTGCACAACTCGAAGCATCTCTGTCTCTATATCCAGAGATCGATGTGTGACAAGTATTTCCACCTCATCCCTGCCTCTGTCAGTGGCCTCAAGAAACAGGAGAAGCAAAAGGGGGTCAGCAACCCTGCATCACTATGATTAAGTAAGCCCAGTCCTGTCCAAAATGTGGAGTACTTAACTTTTTTTTTCAATGTCCTTGTAGATCCTCGAGAAACAATGTGCGTGTGATTAGAGAATGGAGCGCTTCATGTTTTCGTCCTGTGCCTATCTTCATCTCTCTCTCCAAGAAGTAGGAGGAAAATATTACGCAGCCAGCCTCCATGAGTTATGGAAAAGACAGCCCAGTAATGTATGTAAAATTGGAATACTTACCTTTTTTCAGGGTCCCTGTAGAACTTGGAGAACCTCTTTCCGTATTTCCAGAGAAGAGAGTGCCCCGTATTTCCATCCCGTCCCTGTGGCTACAAGAAGGAGGAGGACACAAAAGCCATGAGGCACGCTCCAGCACCATGGGGAAAATTATCCCAGTACAGTTCAACATCTGCTGTACTTAACATTATTCCAGTGAACTTGGTAGAAAGCAGGCAGTCTTTGGCCGTGGGGCTGCTGACCGAAGTGCTCCATTGTATTGTCCTTTCCCTGTCTTGGGCTGTGGCTCCAAGGAGCAGAGAAGAAAACATGGGTTAGCAACCCTGCATTAGCATGGGAAAACCATCCCAGGACTCTCCGATATCTGGAGGACTTAACTTTTTTCAGGGCCCCTGTGGAACCTTGAGTATCAAGGTGCGTGTGTCCAGACAAAGGTGTGCTCCATGTTCCCAGTCTGTCCCTGTCTTGGCCTGTGACTCCAAGAGGCAGGAGGAGACAAAAGGAGTCAGACACCCTCCAGCACCATGGAGAAAATCATCCCACTACAGTCCAACATCTGCAGTACTTAACTCCTTTCCAGTGAACCTTTGTAGAAAGCAGGCAATCTTGGGCTGTGGGGCTGCTGACAGCAGTGCTCCATGGCATTGTTCTTGCCCTCTCTTGGTCTTTGGCTCCAGAAGGTAGGAGAAGGACAAAGAGGTCAGCAACCATCCATCACCATGGCAATCCTAGCCCAGGACTGTGGCAAAATCTAGTGTACTTAGCTTTATTACGGCTCCCTGCAGAAACTGGCGAGTATTGGCCATTTGGCTGCCGACAGCAGTGTTCCTTGGCCTTGTCCTTTCCCTGTCTTGGGTTGTGGCTCCAAGAGGCAGGAGAAGAGAAAAGGAGTCAGCCACCGTCCATCACTTCTCGGAGAGACAGCCCTGTACTGTCCCTAAATCTGGAATATTTATCTTTTTTTAGGGTCCTTGCACAACTTGGAGATTCTCTGTCTGTGTTTCTACTAAATGGGTTGTCCTAGGTTCTCATCCTGGTCCTTTCATCGTCTTTTGCTCTGACATGCAGTATAGGAATGCAATGGCTCAGGCACTCTCCAGCACCATCGGAAATGCAGCCCAGTACTGTCTCTGGAGCTGGAGTACTTAACATTTTTCTGGGTCCTTGTTGAAATTGGCAAGTATTTGGCTATTGGGCTGCGGACAGCATTGCTTCATGGAGGAGTTGTATCCCTGTGTATCCCTGTGTATCCTTTCTGAATGATTGTAGTAGTAGGGGACAGCCTTGGCTCCTGTCACTGCTGTGCTTGCTGCTGCCACAAGGGCAGTTGCTGACTTGGCTGCAGCTGGTAGGGTGACCTTTTCTTCAGAAGGAACAAACTACAAAACAGAAAACAGGAAAAGTAAAGTTAAAGGCTGAGCAGTTTCTTGTAAGAGAAGAACCTAGAGCTGAGCTCCATCCTCATGAAAGCCTCTAGCTAAGTACCCTTGAAAACTCTAACTGAAAATGTGTAAACATAGAGCTGGTTAAATGTGGCTTTTTATGATTTGTGAGGAAGAGATGTTGTGGAAAATAGAAAGTAGAAATTAGTGAAGGAAGGATAATTTATTCTACCCATCACCTAGAAATGTAGCATCGGTTTTATATTACTAAAATTTTATATTATTCTCTGGGTTGAAAGACTATAATTTCTGGGTTAGAGCAAAATAGATTAGAGTATTTCAGTTGGAAGAGACCTACAACAATAATCTAGTCCAACTGCCTGACCAATTCAGAGCTGACCAAAAGTTAAAGTCTGTTATTCAGCGCATTGACCAAATGTGTCTCAACCACTGATAGGCTTGGGGCATCAACCACCCCTCTAAGAAGCCTGCTCCAGGGTCTTACCACCCTCTCAGTGAAAAAATGCTTCCTAATGTCAAGTCTGAATCTCCCCTGATGCAGCTTTGAACCATTCCCATGCCTCTCGGGTACCAGGGAGATCAGCACCTCTCCACTTTCTGTTCTCTGGAAACTGTAGAGAGCAATGAGGTTACTCCTCAGACTTGTTTTCTCCAAACTAGACAACTCCAAAGTCCTTAGCCGCTCCTCATAGGACATACCTTCCAGCCCTTTCACCAGCTTTGTTGCCTTCCTCTGGACACATTCAAAGATTTTCAAATCCTTCTTACATTGTGGGGCCTAGAACTGCACACCGTACTCAAGGTGAGCTCGCACCAGTGCTGAATACAGTGGGACAAACACTTCTTTTGACCAGCTGGTTATACAGTGTTTGATGCACTCCAGGATGTGGTTTGCCCTGTTGGCTGCCAGGGCACACAGCTGATGCATCATGAACCTGCTGTTGACCAGCAGCCTGAAGTGCTGGGGCTCCAGCTGTGGGCCCCAAGTTGGAGTTGACCTGTGAATGAGTCACAACCTAGCAGAATGTTTTGCTTTTCTTATTGGCTTCATGTTCCAGAGGCAGAACCTGGTCCACCTGTGGTTTTGTGGCTCTGCCCTCACCCAGGTGGTCATGGTCGGGGTGGTGGGCAAGGCCAGGACTATATTAACCAGGAGCCAATCAATTAGAAGAGCTTCCTGTTGGGTGTGGCTTCTGTTGGGGCTGGCAGCGTATTGCCGAGCTCTCTCAGTGGTGTCCTTCCATGTGAAGGGGCGCTGAGGGAGCCATCTCTGTCTGCTGTGTCCAGCAGGTGATGCTGGCACCATAGTGGGCAGCAGAGGAGCTGGGCCCCCACGAATTTATAACAGGACTGCTTGAAAGACTTCTGAGGGGATGTTGCTGAGTTCAGAGTTGGCCTGTGGGATCAGGCAACTGATGGCAGCATAAAATGATGATGGCTGAACCAGCACAACATAGCCCCAGACCCCTTCTGCAGGGCTGCTCTCCAGCCACCCTTCTCCCAATTTATACCTGCGTGTAGTGTTACTCTGCCCTAGGTGCAGAATCTGGCATTTGTTCTTGTTAAATTTCATGCCACTAATGACCCAATGCTTCAATCTATCCAGATCCCTTGGCAAGGGCTCTTGTTCCTTGAGTCAGCAGCACCTCCCAGTATAGTATCATCAGCAAACTTACTAGGGGTGCATTCAGCTCCTGCATCCAGATCATTGACAAAAGTATTGAACAGGAATGGCTGTAGAATTGATCTCTGAGGAACACTGCTGGTGATCGTCTGCCAGCCAGATACAGTCCCATTCACTACAACTCTTCGAATGTAAGAAGCTGGATTGTTAGTCATGTCCATCACGGTGAGACTTTATGCTCCCTGGACCTGGGCCACTGACAATCTATGGGGAAAAATGACCTAAGGAATAGGATCTGTTAGTCTTCAGATAAACACAGGCTGCTAGAGTTGGTGTTCTTAGCGTATGACATTGGCTGATGCTGTTCAAAAAAAGAAGGACCAGGGCGTGGCCTGTTGCAACCCACAGTATTTTTGAGATGTTGTGTCTCCATCATGTCTTTGACGACAAGGACTTCTGTGTCAGCTGCCACAATATGCACTGCTATTTCTGTAATGTTTTGAATTTGTTAAGGTTTGTGGCTTTCTCTCTGCTTTTTCTCCAATGACAAATTACAGAATTACTGCCTGGGAGCTCAGCAGAGTATCCAGTGGGCATATTCAATGGGGACTGCTACTGGTGGTACTGGTCTTCTACCGAAGTACTGTGTTGTGAGCACAGGAGTCTCAAAATGCCCACTTCAGCCCACCAGAAAAACCCTCCATCTCACTGAGATTTAGCACGTTATTCTCTACCTACAGAGTAACACAAATATTCTTTGGCTACAGGGCATACCTTCACCCTTACAGCTCTTAATAGATATTTATAAACCCTTTCCCCTACTGTGGGATTCTATGTGGGTTTTTTCTGTTTGGTTTTATTTTTTAAATGTTTCTTCTTTTTTTTGGTAATTAATTGTAAAATTGGGGATTTTTCAACCAAATTCAATCGCTATGGCAGTAGGGCGATCCCAGAAATGAATACACCAAATGAAAAGACTCCTGTAGGCTGCAGTTTCATTGGCTTCAACAGAACTATGCTAAGATATAAACTTTTGGGTTTGTGATCATGACTACTCTGTGCTGTCAGCACAGAAATATGTGCTTAAAATAAAATACACTCAGTATCGTATCTAGAATACAGTATAATTAATATTATCCCTATTTTATTTTGATGCCAACCACAATAATTCTATTTGTGGAGTTTTCCTGAGTTAATGAATTTGAGTCCTGAAGTTACCTAGTCAATAGGATGTATAAGATTAATTTAAAATACAAATAAACATCATTAATAATCTGATGACCCATAAGCAGCTCTGCTAAGAATACTGACTTCAGGGAGAGATTTGAAGGAACATGTATAGCACTATTCAAAAGACAGATGTTAGCATGAAATAAAATAAGAGAAAAGATAGTTTCATTTAAATCTATCACAAAATATACTTACACTTCTGTGAGGCCAGAAGTCACTGGTTAATAACCTTCCAGTCATTTACTGTGGCTGTAATTTATCACAAAGCGAGTTGCAAAATGACCAAAGTTTGAAGAGCATGTGCAGTATTTTAACTATGGTTATCTGAGAGGACAAGACCAAGATCATAATGTCACACATCCCTTGCAAATGTCCACTTTTGGAAAGAGTAATCCTTAGATGATCTTGGGTCCTGCTCTCACAAACTGCACACAGAAGCCATTTTAGGTGAAACCAAAGGCATAAGAGTGAATCTTTTTTCAGTACCGCATAGATTACACATTTTAATTTTAATGTTATTCAGGGAATTCTTAAAAAAGCTTCACACAAGTCCTACTACAGGAAAGCAGTGCAACTGTTCTATATCAACAGATTAAATAGTAGAAATGATTGTGCAACAAGGCAATTTCTGATTACTTTCTCTACAAATACATACATCTAAATGGTATGACAAACTGCAGCAACTGAGAAATAGAAGAAATTATGACAGAAGTGAGATATGAGAAGTTCTAACAATTACTATTAAAAAGCTGGAGAGAATTTATGTATACTTTTTGTCTTTAAAAGAATATTTTAATACAAATATATCTGAAAATTACTGAGTAAATATATGATCTGAAGTAAGAATACAATATAATAACATGCTTAAAGACACTTTCTAGTATTAGACTAAAGTGAATCAAGCTTTTCTATTGTATTTGGATTTTAATAAGCTTCATCTTCCTCAGTGGCTGCAGAAGAAAATGTAAAAACACTTTGTTAAAGGTCTTTAAAAAGTTAAAATTCTTTATCAACTCTACATAAAACTACAAATAGATTTTTTTGCTTAATAAGATTCAATGAAAATATCCAGTTTGTAATTTCGCTTAATTAAATCTTATTTTAAAAATCTTTTAAAAGAAAAAAATTCTATAGTACCTTCTCCAAAAATAGATTTAGTGATTTTCCTCTGTGAAATAATCCAAGTTGCCGCTACAGCATGACCAAGAATAAACAATGTCTGTGCTCCCTCTCCTGGCTCTGCAGCGGCATTGACCTCAGCAAATCCTCATCGTGCTGACACCAGGGCCGAGGCCTGTGCACAGCAAAGAGAATAAAAATGTAAAGTTCTGTTCTGTTTCAGCTTCATTAAAGGGAAAAATTAGAAGTTGCTTCAAATGGAAATTACAACGGTGAAAAAAATATTCTATTTCCATATTTCCTGAAAGTCTTTGCCACAATCTGACAGTTAAAAAATATAAAAATGCCTTGCACAATGGATGACAGCACTTTTTCAGTACTAGTAATACTGCAGTAATTTTTAATAATCCAATCACTTATAGCAATCCTGATCTCTGTGACAGGCAATCTGAAAACTTTAAAATATTTGTTATCTAATACATTTTTTACAAAGATTTAAATAACTTTTTTTAATGCTAAAATTTGAGCCTTTTTAATTGTCTAATTGTAAATCAAATAACTCCCCCAAAACAGGGTAATAGAAATAAAAAATAGATAGCCTTATCATCTCAGGAACAATTTGTTTGTATATTTCCGTAGGAAGAACACATACAACCAAGACTTGGCAGCTTCACCATATGTGATTCTGGATACAGTAGTTTACAGTGAAGAATAGTGTAAACAATACAACTTTCACCTCAAGTATGACAGAAGGTATCCTTTAAAATTCTTTTACAGTATTTATAATACATTCAATACAAAGCTCTTACAACTGTAGTACAAAGCCATTCTTGCTTAGTCACATGGCTTGTCAGCAATGATGACTGCATTCAGTTTTAACTGAAAAGACTATTTATTTGTAATTAAATCAGTGGTTTCAAGATAAATGGTAAAGTACGTTCTGCCACTTGTGATTATTCTTTTCATTTATTACAAGTTTGATTATGATCTTAGATAGCCGAACCATCTCCGAGGCAAAGGAGGTTCATAGTGTGGCTCAGGAATGCTTTAATCCCCTGTGGTGTATCCTGCACAAACACCAGCTTAGAAAAACAATTTTTCTCTACACTTGTTCAATTTATGGGAAAGTGGGCTGGGCCTAAAGAGTAACAGGAAGGGCAAAAATCAAGATCCTGCTTGCTTCCTCCTACAGGTCATGTATGATTGACTAACATCTGAAATGGAAAGCATACTGTGTCTTCCATTTCTGCATAGGATTTGCATAGCAAAACACACTAGACAGCACCAACCCAAAATCTGCCACTCCAGGAGTCAACAGTCCACGTGCTGTGTAACATGGCCCAAAACTGTATGCTTGTGGCCAAAAATGGGGCAGAGCATGAGCTGGTGTATAAGACGCACAGTAGACCACTATTTGGAAATAACATTTGGGATGGACCTATTTGATTACTAGGAAGCCAGCCTCTCTTCCCTAGCAGTAAAACCCCCAAATGAGCATCTTCTTTGTGACACAAAAACTGAGACTGCAGCATCATTACCAGTGTCACAGCTGCCTCCAGCCCTGCCCAGGCTCATGGAGCTACCGTGTTCCTGCAAGACACTGGGCCTTGCTTCCACCTCTGTCACAGAGGTTTGCTTGAGAGAATTGGGGAATGAGGGCAGCCACTTATTCCAGGTGAAGGCACAAATCCAGGTGTGGCTCTGCTGACTGCACTAAGATTTCTGGAAGGTGAGGCTGTGCTGGTTGGTGTCATAGGGGCAGAGTTATGAGCTATGTCTTTCCTTTCCTGCTCCACTGCATTTTGGGAAGAAGAGGTAATAAGTACACCCTGGGCCCTTTCCTACTCATCCTTCCCATAGGCACAAGCAGAGGCTACGCTTAATTTTTCTGCCGTTGGCAAAGTGGAGCAAACCTGTCCCTGCATTAGTACAAGCTAATGAGGTTCCACAACATGACCATCTTGTATTACAAAACTGACCCATTTTACTTTTTAAAAACACAACATCATTTAGAGACATAATATAGGCTTAGCATAGTGTGATGCATGTTGCTAAATATCCACTACTGGTAAAGTCTCTATATTTAAACAATAATAAAAACCACAGAGTTCATAGATTTGACCTTTGACTGTAACAACTTGTTCTGACCTTGGCTTTCAAGAAATCCTGCTAAGCAACTGTTAGATGAGTTCAAAAAAGCAATGCTCAATTCAATGACTTGCAATCTCAGGCTAAATGCTACATGCATCAGCTACAAATACTTCAAACACCTGTGGCTTTGGGATACTCTGCCAAATGCCTTTTATAGAATCATGGGACGGTTCAGGTTGGAAGGGACCTCTGGAGTTCATCTGGTCCAGCTCCCCTGCACACATAGGGCCTTGTAAAGCTTTTGTTTTCTCTAGCTGTATCACCTGTCTTCCTCCTGCAGCAACTGAAAGCAGGAGAGATGCACAATCCCATGGCTTAGGTCTGTTGTATGGAAAGACCATGGTCATGGAAAGTCATCTAATGTCCACAGCATATTTAATGATCACATTTTTGTGTTTTCAAGATTAGATTAAGACATTCAGATCTTAAAGACAGACCATCTGCTCTGAGAGCTTTTACAGGCTCCAGTTTTTAAGTTGTAATGGCTCAGTTTGATTCAATTTGAATCATAGAATCGTAGAATCATTATGGTTGTAAAGGACCACTAGGATCAAAACATTTGTTATGCAAGAATCAACAGTAAAAAAGCAAAGGACTAAACATTCATAGAAGCATTGATTTTTTTGAGAAACAGTCAAGTAAGATTAATATGAAGCTGACCTACTGCTGTGTTGAAACACTAGTAGGTGTATTTATAGGGAAAGGCAGAAGTGCCTCAGCTTTCAGATGCTCAGCAATGGATAGACAATTGCTATTTGTGAAGGATGGAAGTGGGAGTCTTCAGGTCTGGATCCATTCTGTAACACTAGCCTCAAAAATCATATTGGTGCCTCCTGAGATGAAACACATCCACAGATGTACGTATCTATAGCTACTAACAACAAAGTCCAAAACTCAATAAAATTACAAACTAAAAATCTGAACACCACAGAAAAATGTTTTGTTCCATCCAGCCACCCTGATGCCATTCAGTTTCACCAGCCCTGCTGCTTTAGCCTCTGCATTGATGCTAGGGGCTGTGGTACACTGCAAGGACATGGAACCCTTGATTTCCAGATTAGCCACTCAGATACACCTGAGGCCAGTAATGCTTAAATGGTTTTTCTGGGAGACACTAGAGGCCCCAAGGCTGGAACCGGTGGACTACATCCACTATGCAAAACCAGAATCATGTTTAACAATAGTAGAAAACTTTTCCTGAATAAAAAGGTGAAGCATTAGAATGATAGATTGAAGAATGTCATAATGCCATAAACCAGCCTGGCAGGTTAAAAGAAGTTAAACTCATTTAAACAAAGAAACAAAACTCCCAAAACAAACACACCAACACATAAAAAGGAAAAATAATTAATTAACCTTTTTTTTCTGTATGACATAAACACTGACTGATGAAGATAGGATAGGTTTGGCAAAAAGATGGATGTGCCCAAAAGTTATTATCTTCTACATTTTGTATTAAAAAATTAAAGGGACAAATCTGAGTTAAAAAGAGATCTGTGGTCACTTAAGAAAAATGTCAGCTTTCAAAGAAAAATCTTTAACATTTAAAAATTGTAGCATTACATGTTGACAAAGATTGTTTATGAGCACAAATTCAATGGCTTTGGAGAGGAGTCAGCAGAAATAAAATCTCAGAAATCTCAGGAAGTATTGATGTATCTGTCTTGAATGGCAACATTCAGTTCCCAATAAAAAATGTGAATAAATACAACCTGTTATTTTGAGATGCCAAAAGTCACTAAACTGAGTTAGACAAGACTACTGCAAACTAAACCTGTGAACTTCAGGAAAACATCTATACTACTCTGAAAGCTGAAAGGACTGTTAGGAATCTGTAATTCTTATACATGAGTAAATAAGGGAATTAGATTTTTATTACTTTACTAACATAACAATTTATTTATATTTTAAGGTTACTGATTTTAAAATGCACTTTTTATATTAACCCACACAATATATATGTCTACTTTCATCTTTTTGAGATCACTATTATTTAGCTCCTAGTAAATGTTTGGTATCCATAGATCAGATACATGATGCAGAACATTACTATCATTTAGCAACAGGAAATTATTTTTTAAATGAAGGTGTTAAACTGTTGAAAACTAAGGAGAGGTTGTTCAATTCTTCTTTTGCTGCTTTCCTGTCTTTTCAAAGATTTTTTTCTTTTTATCTTTTTCAGGGCTTTAATTGTACAGGCAAGGATGAAATTCAGGGTATGTTTTATTTTCCCTTGAACAGCTAATTAATTTTACATTGAACAGCTACAGGAGAAATGAAAACTTATTTGTCTTATGGAAATATGACATTGTAGAAGTTAATCATTACTTTGACCCTTTGCATAGATTCTCTATTATGTTGCATTAAATGAAACATGATCCTCAGGATTTTTTTTCAGTTAAAGTACTAATTTCACATGTGACTAAAGTTTGATTTAAGTAAGCACTATTTCTTATTTAATGTTTTAAAAACTGTGATTAAGAACCTAAATATGTTGTGTCTTAAATAGAAACCACCTTAAGTATAGAAGCCACTTCGTATTTTAGAGGAAAAGGTTTCCTCAGATCTAACAGTTTTACTTTGTACTCCTCTGATTCCTGCTGTGAAATTAAATGAAATTTTCCTGAAAGATGCTTCGGAACATTGCAGTCACTTTTGAAGATGGGGGATCTAAATCTTTATAAGTCGTTAAGATTTCAAGTCTGCAAACTCCAGGACTGCAAATGTCAGCAGCTTTTACTTATTATTACAGTTACTCTGAATATCACCACAGAACTGTGATAACAGCATACTTCTATCAACACAGTAATGTTCAAAAACTACCACATGCAGACAAGTCTTATCCAGTGCATAAAACGTATTCATGAAATCCTTTTGCTGATCACAAATTTCATTTACTTACAGCACTGTGCTTCTGAATGGCTGGAAAGCAGTTCAGAAAATGAAATGTCAAACAGAGAAGTTGCTACCTTGATTACATCCATACATTTTTTGCAGGGAAGCCTTAGGGGCTGTGTTTTCCTGCTGGCCATTGTATATTCAAGGATCAAAGGTAGTCACAAAGATGGGAGTGAAATGGACCGACACAGTGCTTGCCTGAATTATTTCCACTAGACACTAGCTTTTGCAAAGGATTAAGGGCTAGATCCAAAACCAAATTTAGATTCTTATCACAATGCCTAATTTCTATGTCCCTGTCCCTTCAAAGACCCATCAGAATCCCAAGCTTAATGACCCTTTTTACATGTTCAGAGGGAGTTAACTTACAAGTTGGTATCTGTGGGCCAAGGATGTTTTAGATGTTTACAGAACAGTCTCCAGAGAATTTCAGGCTCTGGTGATTTTCTGTCTACTGTCTGGATATATGTTTCACTCTCCACTATGCAAGGAAACTGAAGTATGTCTTGTAATTGGGAAGTTCTCACTGAAATACCTACTATGCTGGCAGTTTATTTGGTTGGCTTGCTCAAGACACACCATTTTTCAACAAACTTTCAAGGATGACAATCAAGCCACAAGTAATCATGTGCAGGCAGCCTTAGCCTCCTCCAGCTCTTATTTAGCTGTCTCAGGTACTGGATTTTTTGGCAGTCTCTCTGCTGCGGTCAAGTGCTTCTCAGTGGCATGGAATATTGCAAATAAGGGTCATAATCACCAATGACTCTTGCTCCAATACAGAAGCAGTGAAATAAAGTCGCGCTTTTTCAAACAGAAGTAAGTACTAGCAGTCTGTGGTGGGTTCCCATGAGCAGGGTGAAGCTGGGGATGGATTTTGAGGGAATTCCCAAACCAGGAAAACAGTCCTTGTATCCAAACATGTCTTCTCGCTTTGAACCCTGCTCTCCAGGGCTCCCTCTGTTGTTAACCCGAGTCAACATGACAAAGGTAGGACTCGAGGATAATCACAAATTGACAGGTCAGCCAAGACCATGGTTGCCGCCTAATCTCTGTCAATTACCTGAAGTTCCTTTCTATTTGACAAAATCAGGAAGACTGTGCAAAACCACCTCACGTAGGAGCTCGGGTGAGACACAGGACTTTCGGAAGCCCACCAAACCCACTGCGGTACATTCACCACACACAGGTCGGTGCCAGCACTTGCCGGCCCGCAGCAGTGCCCCATCCGCCCCACACAGGGCCGACGTTGGGAAGACACTGTCCTTTGCTGCCAACTCGCATGTTTTCAGAGAAATGTTTAACCCCGTCTTCTTTAAAAGGGAACCCAAAAAACCCGTAATTCTGTCAGTTGCAAACATCTACGGGAGTTCGAGCCACAGGGGAGCGAAGCACACAGCCAGCGTGCTTCCCTACCTGCTTCTCCAGGGTGCGTTTCCTTAACGCGGCACTCTCCCGACTACCCGGGAGGACCGCTCTGCCCTCACAAGAGGACGGCGGCAGAGCCGTTCCAGCCCGCGCTGCGCAACAACAGCCGCCGCTAGAACGGCCGCCGCTAGAACGGCCGCCCCGGCAACGGCCGCCTCCGCGCGCGCCCGGCCCGGCCCCGCCCCGCCCCTCCCCTCCCCTCCCCGCCCCGCCCCGCCCCTCCCCCACCTCCCGGCGGCTCCCGCGCGCCGCCCGTCCT
>JAVSBS010019789.1:0-27573 GCA_033124195.1 Coracias cyanogaster
CCTAGATTCTATGGTCCTGCTCTGGCAGGGGGGTTGGACTCGATGATCTCCAGAGGTCCCTTCCAACCCCTAACATTGTATGATTCTAAGAATACATCCCCAGAAATAACCTTTTGTTGATTATACAGAGATGAATCTGCTTCAGCAACCTATTACTGTAAAAAAAAGTCAGTTTCTGAGCCACAGGAAGAGTCTACATCAAACATGGAGAAGGAGTGGATCTACTACAGGAAACTAAAAACCGGGGAGGAAGAGCGGTGTTTGCGCCACAAGCAGGTACTCGTCCTAGGCCTGTGCTCTAGGGAGTGAGGCAGGAGTGGGCTGTTTAGGACTAGCTAGGAGGCTCTTCGCCTTCGGCTATGTCTGCAGTCTTCTGCCATGGCTCAGGGGATGTATAAAAATGCACCAAGTCCTATGTTCCTGAAGGTAGGAAAGCCAACAACAGCTTTCTTCAGAGCCTAAACTGCTCCCTCAACAAAGCCTTCTCATGAAGTTGTGCTGTCAAGCTTAGTCAGCTGTTTCTCCTGTTTCTACTCAACTTTGTTTCTTCTCTGTCTTCACACTTTCGCTGCCCAGCACCTCTTCACGTGACATAGTGTTGAATGCAAATATTCCTGTGACCATAAGCTTACTTCAGCTTTCGTTTACTGTTGGTTAGCAAGATGAATCACAGCTGCTTGAAGGGGGAGATTTGCTTCATCATCATACTTTCACACAGTTTCTAGCAATGTAAACAATGCAGACTTCCTGCTTATAAGCAGCACCCACGCTAGATGTGCTACAGCCACACTGACGAGCTCCTCCAAGCACAGACATGACCTTTAAAATACGCGAGCATTTTCTCCTGCTTATGCAAACTCAGCCGGGGAGGTGTCTGTCTCTGTCTCCCTGGGCCACACAGACAGCAGTGCAAGTGTGATGTCCCGTGGGCATGCAACATCCTACTCCGGAGTCTAAATACATGATGTCTGAGCTTGCAAATAGCCTCCAGAAGCCATTGCCTGCAAATTTCACCAGTAGAGAAGTCAGGAAGTCAAGATTCATTTGAAATTCAGTGATGTACAGACATCTTGCTGGCTTCCTAAACACTGCAGTTCCAAGGACCCTACTGTTTTTTGGTTCTTTTTAGAAGCTTTTTTTTTTTTTTACGGACATATCAAAGTCAAAACCACCTTGCATACTGAGCAATGAAAACCTTTATTTGCAGCAGCTTTACTACGGTTTTCAAGAATGAACTCGGCTGTTTCTTATCCAGTGTTGTCGTGATCTGCCCCCTAGATGTCCCGGGTCCGCCCACCAAGGGATGCGGTGCACCCACTGGGGTCCCAGACCACTCCCCCAAATGGAGTGTAAAGACCATTTCAAAGCTATTGAGTGATCTAATGACATTTGTTCATCAAAGTGAGCATGAGGAGGAGGAACGAGTCAGCCTTCCTTGTAGCTGTGCAACTTAAGCCTTTGCACACCCCAACACTTCTCTGAGTAGTGAGAGGATGAGGGAGTCGAAGGTCTTTGATGCACGCGATGGGGCATGCAGAGGATCTACCCAAGAGCTTCACCTCTTTGGACCTCTAAAAGTCAATTTTGTTGTTGGTCAGACCTTGTCAGAGTTGTTTTACAGTTCCATTCTGCAGTTCAGAATAGTCATCCCTGTATCATACACTTAAGGGGAAAAAAATAAATTAGACTGTCTTGTGTCTGAAGGGACATCAAGCCTGGCAGTTGTCTGGCAATTCCTTCCACTGCTCTGCCCAAACTTCTCTTTCTCCCCAGGTGCAGCAAAGAGCGCAGGAGTGTATCAAAGCTCTCAATCTCATTCTTAACATCAATTCAGGAGAGGAAGTAATGAATGTACTGAATTCAAATTTTGACTGGAGAAGCTTAAAGGTGAGTGGAAGGTGGTGACTTGTTAAAGGCCTAATAATGCTTCTGGTTCCCCTCTTCCATTTCTGATCTGGTTCCTGTAAACTATTCTGAAGATCACACCATAGATCTAGGAACATATTCCCAGGTCATCCCAAGCTGGATAAGATAGCAATGGAGCTGAAATTATGCTCATCCCACTTCAATAGGATCTAGTGCCGAAAAGATTACTCCCTTTAAAAAGAAAAAAAAAAAATGTTGGGGAAAGAAAGTCTCTTACAGCACCTGGATTTTTTTGACAGGATTCTGTTGATACTAGCAGAATAGCTGTGATGGGACACTCTTTTGGTGGTGCTACAGTTATTGAGAGTCTCAGCAGAGAAATAAGATTCAGGTAAGTATGCAAAACAAGGCAAGAGACATTTGATGCTTGGCAGGTCTGGAGCAGGGACCTTACCTGAGATCCCCCAACTGCTCATTAGCTCTTGAAGAAAACTTTTGCTTGGCATGGTTTGTTTTCTCAAGTCCTACTTCTTTCAGTTGTGGGGATGTGGTGGAACATAATAGCTGTACCATATTACATGGTGATACTGTGTGACCCTGCAGAAGCTCCTGTGCCCAGCTGCACCTGGCAGTGGAGACCAGCAAATGCAATAATGGATTAATCCTCTTTCCCCGGAGTAGAAATCATAGTGAAACAAAGTGATTCATCACCTATTGAGTACTTTGAGAGTTTCTCCTTCCCGTGTCTCCTGTAAATCAAAGCATGCTGAGAACTTCCATACAAAGCTTTCTGCTGCTATGACAATATCCAGCTGTTTCTGACAGGTGTGGCATTGCCCTTGATGCATGGATGCTTCCAGTTGGTGATGACATTTACCAAAACAGAGTCGAGCAACCACTGCTTTTTATCAACTCTGAAAAATTCCAGTGGGCTGAAAATATCTTAAAGATGAAGAAGCTCAGCTCCAATGACACAAACAAGAAAATGATCACTATCAAGTAAGTGTCCAAGATGCATCATTTCTGTGGTTGATGATTAATTTATTCTCAGAGCTGTTCAGTTAAACTTCCTCCATTCTGTGGTTAGGACAGAATTTGCTGCTAATCTTTTGCACTCAGAGATGAACCTGTTTTGTCGTCTTCTGCTAAAGACAGCATAAGATGTGACTGTCTTTGAAGAATTCTGTGCTACCCATGGTACCTTTTAATCAGATGACTGCGTTCTTGCAAGCCTGTTGATCATGGTTCTATTTGCAGGGGATCAGTACATCAGAGCTTTCCTGACTTTACCTTTGTGACTGGAGAAATCATTGGAAGATTTTTCAAATTAAAAGGAGAAATAGATCCAAATGAAGCTATTGATATCAGCAATCATGCTTCACTAGCCTTCCTGCAGAAACATTTGAGTAAGTATCTGTTTACATAGAATGGTTTAGGTTGGAAAGGACCTTTAAACACCATCTAGTTCCAACCCCCCTGCCATGGCAGGGACACCTCCCACTAGACCAGGTTGCTCAAAGCCCCATCCAATCTGGTCTTGAACACATCCAGTGTTGGGGCATCCACAGCCTCCCTGGGCAACCTGTTCCAATGTCTCACCACCCTCATAGTGAAAAACTTCTTCCTAATTTCTAATCTAAATCGCCCCTCCTCCAGGTTAAAGCTATTACTCCTCATCCTGTCACTGCAACCCCTCATGACAAGTCCCTCTCCAGCTTTCTTGCAGGCCCCCTTCAGATACTGCAAGGCTGCAATGAGGTCTCCCTTGAGCCTTCTCTTCTCCAGGCTGAACAAACCGTACTCTCTCAGCTTGTCCTCATAGGAGAGTTGCTCCACCCCTCTGATCATCAAAGCAGGAAGTTAATTTAATACTTAATTCCTATGAATCTTTTTATATAACTATTCTGTTTAGAACAAGATCAAAAGTATATGTGTCAGAAACCTTGAAGTAGAAAAAAACAACAGTCAGACTCTTTCTCTAGAGGTTTGTTATTTTTGTAATCTAAGCAAGTCAGAGGAAGAACATTGCAGTTTTATTCTAACACCTAAAAACCTGGCATGTCATTTTTCCCTCCTTAAAACACCATGCCTCCCCTACTTAGCCAAGTTGCCTCATCTGCCCTAGAGTTTAGTTTAACTTTTCAGTGTAGCTTTACAAAAAGCTGTCTTAATTTATTACCACTTGGGTTTTCTTTCCCCCATTTTATAGGTCTTAAGAAAGATTTTGATAAGTGGGATTCTCTTGTGGATGGCATAGGACCCAACGTTATTCCTGGTACCAATATTGATTTACCTCCAGCTGAACCTGAGTAAGAAGTACAAAGAATTACTGAAAATGCGGCGGACATCAGCACACTAAAGTTGGTCAGACATGTGATAGCATTGGCCACCTACACAGCTTCTGGGGTGTGGAACAACAACAACAAAAAGTTACATGATCATGAAAACGTAGAGAGGTTTTAGTTCAAATGAGTTAGCAGGATTCTCTGAAATACTGCAACAGGGTAACTTCTGCTTTATAGGCACTTGATAGTAATTTAAACACTCTTTCTGGTTTTGAGTTAGAATCAAGTTTGCAGAGAGAGAGATCAAGCTCCAAGAAATTCAACTAAAGTTCTCCTTACCAAGCTTTAAGTCAAGCAAGCCTTTTTTGCCCTTTTAGACAAAAGTCTAATTTGTTATTAAACTACCTAGTATTTCAGCTGTGCTCTGACAACAGTCGAGAGTTGGAGCAGGTTTTTGCTCCTTCTAGTCAGAGAGGTGCTAGTGGAAGGTGGTCTTCAAAACTGTCTTATTTTAGTAAGAGTTACAGTGAAAGCTACAGGGAATAGTTTAAGATAACATCAGAGAAAGGTGTTTGTTCAGACACAGGACTTAATCCACTTACATTTAAGATCTGTGTTTACACTGTACTTGGAAGATGCTTCCATTCCAAAAGCTGCTGAAATGGTCACTCTGGTTGTAGCAACTGTAATTCCCCTTAAGCAAAGCTCCAAGCAGCGCCTGTCTTGTTAAGCTCTGTATTACCACTGTCACTCAGTCATACTGGTGTAGGTGAAGTTACAGAAGTGATGGTCACGTCTATCACGCATCACTTGATCATCTTGATGTCTCTGATGGTTTTAATATGGTTCAGACGCTGGTCTTTGTCCAGGTACTGGCACTGCTGTCTAGTCAGAAGCAGTTGATTATGTGGTTGGCTAAAGAAGGCTCTGTTGTTTAGAAGAAAACTCTTTGAAGGTGCCACATGGAAGAGTGACTTCTAAATGAATAAGCCTCACAAAAGGTGGACTGCGCCTAACTGTAGCCTATTTGTTTCAAAGTCAGGTTACAAACAAAACCACTGAAGCAAGCATAACAAGCAAAACAGTTAACAGTGTAATTAAATATTTATATAAACTGTGATCTTAACATGAGACTGTAACAACATCTAAGACTTGTTTTTCAGAAGTTAATTAAATTCTCTCCAGCCTACCATCTTGTATTATCTCTGTTAAGGCAATCAACATGCAAATGTTTCTCTTAGTAAGCACTAACACTTGATGTGCTGTGATACACAGCCAGACTATTACTTTGTTATAGAATCATAGAATGGTTGGGGTTGGAAGGGACCTTAAAGATCATCTAGCTCCAACCCACCTGCCAGGGGCAGGGACACCTCCCACCTGACCAGGTTGCTCAAGGCACCTTCCAGCCTGGCCTTGAACACCTCCAGGGATGGAGCATCCACAGCCCCCCTGGGCAACTTGTTGCAGTGTCTCAGCACCCTCGCAGTGAAGAGCTTCTTCCTTACATCTGATCTAAGTCTCCCCTCCTCCACTTTGAATCCATTACCCCTTGTCCTCTCACTACAAGCCCATGGAAAAAGTCCCTTCCCAGCTTTCTTGTAAGTCCCCCTCAGATACTGCAAGGCTGTGATAAGGTCTCCCCAGAGCTTTCTCTTCTCTGGGCTGAACAACCCCAACTCTGGCAGCCTGTCTTTGTAGGAGAGATGTTCCAGCCCTCTGATCATCTTTGTGGCCCTCCTCTGTACCTGCTCTGACAGGTCTATGTCCTTCTGTGTTGGGGGGCTCCAGAGCCTGATGCTGTACTCCAGGTGGGGTCTCACAAGAGCAGAGTAGAGGGGCAGAATCACCTCTCTTGACCTGCTCGCCACACTTTTGGTGCAGCCCAGTATAAAAGAGATCTTCAGTTCCTAAAACATTATGGCAGCAAGAAAAATCCATAGCCTCTGAAGAGGAGGAAGAACCTACATTATACAGGAGCATGGAACAGCTGAAAAATAGAAACTCCTTTTCACCATGAGGAGAATAAAAGATGATATAAGCTACAGGTGTTCCAAGGAGAAGTCTTGACCACACTGTACACATGCGGCAGCAAAACCATTCTAGCAGGTCTGTTTCATATTTATAGGAATAGCTTCATCTTGCATTAGTGCAATTATTGCCATGTCGTAAATACAAGTTGTATTTTGTACATGACTGTGTGACATTTCAAAGCAGTCACCACAGCTCCCAGTGCTCTGCAGAGCTGTTTAGGGTCAGAACCAGTAACTGCAGAATGTACGTAGCTAACTGCAGTAGTAGATTTGGAGGAAGATACTCGCTACGCACACTGCATTGGGGCTCGTGTGCAGGGAAAGAGCACAGGTCATTAACAGAACACTGATGAGTATACGCCAGCCAAAGCTTTATTCCAGCTTCTTCCATTGCTTCAGAACAGCACCAAGTGCAAGACTTCAAACAACTATGTTCCCCTACAGAGAAAAAAACTCCTTCCACAATGAAAAAGATACTTTCTACTTTCCTAAAGGAAAAAACTCCCACACTTAACAATGCAACTTTTCAAAAAGCAATCATCAGACAGCAGCGTTGTACAACACAGCAGCCTATACAGCAACTCATAAGAAACCTTTGTTCCAGAACCACCCACCTACAGCTAGATACAAGCCAGCGCACAAACACGTTCAGTAAGGAATCCTGGTCAAGAGGCAAATTCTTATTTAAGTAGAGAAAGCACCACTGTATGAAGCCAAGCTGACAACAGCAATCTGCCAACAAACATCGTTCCTTGACAGGAACTGTGGTGGTGACAGGCATTTGCTCAGTTCGGTAGAAGCAGCAGTCAATGCTCTGCTCGTATTCTTGTTCCCATGAAAACACATTTCATGGGAAGGTTTGTACGCAGGTACTCGCTCAGCTTCATGGGGTGAACATGTCACTCGGTTTCAGGAATGCTGGAGGACATGAGGATCTTCAGCTAAATCTGAACTGCGGCCAGCTTGCTTTTCTACAGGGAGTAAAAACATGAAATCCCCTCAACATGTTTCTGTAAACATATATAAAAGCATTAATATCTGAAGTCATAGCTCTACAAGGCTTCAGACTAAATGTCATCAACATATTGGACCGTATTAAAAGATTACACTTCTGCAAATTACTGTATAAGGATAAAATGGTTGAAACAACAGGAACTGCCCACGAAGATGAAGAAAGAAAACGGTGCTCCCAGATTCAGTTATAAATTCAAGCTGCTCCACCCCACACTGGGCTTTAGCAGAAGGCATGGCAGGAGTTTTTGCCTTCTGTGGATTGAGTACCTTCTACTCAAACCACCTTTCCAGGCCGTGGCCCACGTGTGCAGCAAGATCTAGTTCTGTGCCACGTGGCTGCACGATCACATTTTCTGCGCTGTTACTGAGAGGGCACGTACACTAACACCATGCAAAGAATTCAGGAACAGACTATGGGCAAATCTGGACAATAATAATCAGGAACCAAAGAGGGGAGGAGGAAAACACGGAAATGAAGTGGTAAAAACTGTGAAGCATCATCAAAACCAGAAACAGCAAGGTCAAGAATGATCTTGCATTTGAGTGAGGCAATTGAGAATCTGTAGATTCACCAGTTTAACATTTAAATCAAGTTCTTTTAACTACCTTTTTCCTCTAACAGGGAACTAGATCTCTGTTACAGACTCCACTATTTGTAAGCCAGTCAGCTTTCAATACAGTTGTACTGAACTACAGTTACCAATTCAATCGCTGCAAATAAATCACAGAATGGTAGAGGCTGCAAGGGACCTCTTGAGATCATCTAGTCCAACCCCCTGCCAAAGCAGGTCACGTACAGCAGGTTGCCCAGGATCGCATCCAGAGGAGACTCCACAACCTCTCTGGGCAGCCTGTTCCAGGCTCCATCACCCTCACAGGAAAGAAGTTTTTCCTTACGTTTACATGGAACTTCCTGTCTTCCAGTTTGTGCCCATTGCCCCTTTTCCTATCACTGGGCACCACTGAAAAGAATCTGGCCCCATCCTCTTGACACCCGCCCCTTAGATATTTATAAGCGTTGATAAGATCCTCTGTCTTCTGCAGCTTCTCCATCAATAGTAAACTGACTTCTAACCAAAACAGAGCAGCAGCTTTCATGGCATATATTTGCTATTAAACTGACAGTACATCAGCTAATGCTACTAAGAAAATTACAACAGTATTAAATAGATAAGCTCCAAAAAGGTGTTTCAACTGTATTTTCTAAAACAAAACATTTTCTAGAAATGAGAATCCAGCCAGACACTGAGTACACAACCTCCTGAGGAGGTTTAAGGCAGTCTTACCTTCAAGTAAGGACTCGTCTGGTAAGGACTGCAAGTTTCCTGTTGCAGTTGTTGTTGCCTAAACAGAAGGGGATTCTGTTAGGAAGCTGTTTGCCAAGAGGGTTTTCCATTAAGGTGTTTCCTTTAATACTAGACTAACTTTTTACATCAGCACTGCTGGACTCTTATTTACCGCTGTTTGCCCCCCTTGCAGCTCCCTACAAAAGTCTTCTGTGCACTTTTTGCTTTGATGCAAGTGAAGAATGAATCGGAAATTCACTCTGTTACCATCAGTAGCATGGCTGACAACCTGAGTTTTGGGTTCAAGACATGAGCTTTGCATTCATTGGTACTTCATGAAGAACACCGGGGAAAACCTTACTACTGTTACCCCATTACTTCATAACAAAAGTGTTTTTCATGATTTATCAGTTACATGCTCCACTCGCACTCATCTCATCAGCATTGTTCTACAGTTCTTGATTGATAGTGGAGTTCCAGCAATACTTCTTCCTTCAAGCTGTTTTCATTAATCTATTCCTAGACTGAATTCACAGTCCTCAGGCCAAATGGCTGACAGTTTATATAAATCTATATAAATAATTATACAAATCGTATCAGTTTTATGATAGATTTATACAAATGTCTATAGTCTCCACAGAGATCTATTAGAGAAGGAAGGACAATACGTCTTCAAGAAAAATACTGCGCTTCTAGCAGTTGGCATGAGGGCACAGGTTTAGTTTAATGCTACTCCGCCTCTATTCTCATGGCGGCACGGGAAGAATCGCAACTTAGAGCGCCCTTTCTAAAAATCAGTAGTGTCCTGCCCCATCCACTACTGCACCGCCATACCTCAGAGGATCTGCCAGCCCAGTCAGGAATACCATTCCAGACATTCTCAGGATCCACAATCTCCTCACTGCCACTGGAGAGATTCAAGACCTGTACAGACAGAGCCAAGCTGTATCTAGCACAGCAGTGGGTCCCAAGAATACACTCAGCAAATAAGACACAGTAGTAGAAAAATGCAGTTGAGGACTCCGTGCCTTTGAGAAGGCTTCCAGTCTGGATCTTGCAAGGAAGAGCAAGTTAGCCTCTAATAAAGCTGAATATTGCTACTGGATCTGCTCAAGGCTCTCCTGGGCTTCTCACCCAAGTACAGTGAGAGAGGAAGGCTGGAAAACACCTGCTAGATCAGAACCAGGAGGAAACTGTTGAATAGGGATATCAGTACATACCTAACACTTGTCTGAATACAGCTGGGATGAGCTGTAGATACCCAAGGAATCTAGAGAAAGAGCCGGCTGCTGTGATCTCAGGCATCCAATCTTCCAAAAAGTTACTTTTATGAAATGATCTTTTGGATTTGCAACCTTAAATTACAACTTTAAAGCCCTTAATATATAAGCATGTCTTTGCATGCATGTACATGCACACAGACTCCCCCTGAACTTGAGGAAGGCTTCTCATTTATCCCATGTTAAACAGCAGGAGAACAAGGCAGCCCATTAGATTAGAAACTACTGTTGAAGTTAACTCCCACCAACCACTAACTCGGTACACATTTCACTGAAGCAGGAATAGTTATGTATTCATTATTGATCATGGTATAATTTAAAGTTTCTTCAAGGTCCTACTGTCCTAGCGCTAATTCCTCAGAACAGTAAACTAATGCCAAGTTTCATAAGCAGTTAATGGTAACACAGCTCCAGAGCAGAACATGAACTTATAGGCCAGACCAGAACCACATAGTTTGAGTATGTCTCTCAAACTGGAGCCAGATCCTTCAGCCTTCCCAGTCAGTGTAAGGGAATGAGATGTGAAGAGAACATCAAGCATTGACATCTAGCATTCACCCGGTTTGAGACACTGCTGTTTCTATGTAGCCTGTAAGTCCAGAGTCAGCCTTTGCAATACTAAGTCTTAAATTCTAGAACAGACTTCCGTAAAACATTCAAAGTTTGGAGGAAGATCAAAAAAAGGATCTTAGAAAATTTTAAGAATGTAAAAAGTATTCAAACCGTACTTACCCTTGTGCCTTTTTCAGACACCTCCAAAATACGAGCCTCGCACCATTTTAGAGAGGTCCACACCACACATTCGGAACCGACAGCAAAGCCCTTCAGATTGCAAGTGTACTCATTGTGTCCTACAAAAGTGATGACATAGCAATGAAGGAGGAATAAAAGAAAAACCACAAAGACAACCCCTTCTAAAATCTCAAATGCCTCACAACTCTGCTTCCATATTCCCCTGCCCCCCTCCAAACTACTTTTACTTAATAAACACTTGGAAGTTAAAAAAAATTTTCATCCTGAAGAGTCTTGAAAATGCATTTTGTGTTCAGAAATAGATTTCCAATCATAAAATCATTAACCTCTCAAAGTAAGATTAGTTGCTTTTAGACAGTCACATTATCCATGAGATACTACATTTAGGTCTGATGTCCTCAGCCCAGAGCATACTGACGTCAACACTAACATAGTGACTTACCAGGGAATAAAAAATAGGTTTCTACAAAAAACCTATTCTCATGTTTGAGTGTGCACAACATTTTGATTATTTAACTCTTTAAAATCAGATAATTTACCTGCACTGCAGTCGGCCAACTTCTCATTTTGCTTTTTTCCTACTTCTTCATCCCCAGGCTTCCTGTCTGAAGACTGCACATGTGTATTTCCACATTCTCTAAATGAGTCAGTCAAATCTTGTTTCATCCATTCTTCCACATAACAGTCATCTTTTTTCTTCTGCCACTCCTCACGTTTCTCAACTTTGCGGTCACAAGATTCTACAGTGCAAACAAGCCTCTGATTTGTGAAGTCTTCTGTAAAAAATGAAAATTGGCTTCCACTATTTGCTGAACTCTGCAGGGCAGCATGTTCCAACCCTAACGAGTCCTCCTCCCTATCTTCCTCAGATGGCTGCACGTCAGGCAGCACCAGTCCCAGAAGCTGCTCAACTTCAACACCTAGAAATGACAGCATATCATGGGTCTTCATGTCCAGTTGTTTCTCAGGTCTATCATCAAATGAAGACAGCCTTAGGGGAGGAGGCTCTACTTCTATCCAATCTTCTTGCATAGCTTCTGCTTTATGAACACCAGAAAAATCCAATTCCAGATTTTTTGCTTCCTCTCCCAAAGAAAGCTGAACATCAGATGGAATCAGCTCTACTGTCTTCTTTCTCTCGCTAACTGAAGGCACCAAGTTGTCTCTCTCATTAAGCAATGGTAAGGTTTCAAGAAATTTCAGAACTTCCAACTCAGTCTCCTCACTCACAACTGGAAGCTCTAACAACTCCTGTTCCAACACTTTCTCTCTTGCCTCACTGTCTGAAGCTTTCTGCGTTTCAAGTGACTCTGTTTCCAGAGCTTCCTTTGTTTCTTCACCAAAGGAGGACTGCCCTGGAAGTGCCTTTAGCTTCAGTATGAGCTCTTTCAGATCATCATATGAAGAGTACATTTGTAATGGATCCACTTCCACTACTGTCCCCATTTCATCACTTGAAGATGACCGTACCTGAAGCACTGGCACTCTCTGCACTTCTTGTTTGTCTCCTCGGAAAAGGCTGGGTGCTGACACACTCCCTGTCAGTTCTGCTTCCAGCTCAGCAACCTCTTGAAAAGCTACTTCTGATAATTCTTGTTCTGCAGTTTTCATGTTGCTCCCCAAAATATGAAGACTGCAGCTCCTCACTGGTTCTAGTAACACTTTGTTATCACTCCCTCCTTCTGACAGAGGCATCTGTTTATCAAAGTAGCTTTGATGCTCAGTTGTTTCACAGCCATCATCAGCCTTCCCAGACATAAACTCAACAGCTCCCACTGACACATTTGCTTCTCTAGTATTTAAACACTGGGAAGTTACACCCAGGAGAGGTTCACAAAGTGAGGCACTTTCACTTTCTCCTTGAGCTAATCCGCAAGCAGCAGCAGTAGTTTCTCTTTCGAGACAAAGACCCAGATCATTGTTTGAACTTCCATTTTCCTTTAAGTTCTCAAGGTTTGAGAAGGCGTTGTCACCAGCTCCTCTGTGAGCCTTCCAAAAGGACTTCATCTCTTCATTAATATTCTTGCCAGAAGCTTCCAGCTTGACAATAGACAGATGGACTTCAGAAGCTTTATCTTGCTGAGTTTCTATTACTTCAGCTTCTAGTAAGAGGTCTTTGGTCATATCATAAAATTTCTCTCTTGCCTCACTAAGCCATGAGCCCTCTGAGGAACTGAAACCTGAGAGACAGCAAGCAAATGCTTGATTAGGTACCTGAAGCAATCCACATGGAATCTGTTTGACCATTGCCATGCTAACAGCTTCCTCAGTGCCGTGATCCACGTGTCTAACAACTACGCTGTCACCTTTTACCCTGCTGACTTCAGCTCTGTAGAACTTTCCATCTTGACTATATTTTGCTAAACAAATATCACCACTTTTAATACAAGATGTGCAATCGTTCAAAGAGTTTAGTCCAAGGTTTTCAGCTTCCTCTATTTTTCCCTCTATGTAATTCATGTCTTCTGTATCAGCACTGCGACTCCAAAAGTATTCTGGACCACTTGCCACCATGACATAAATTTTTAAAGTCTGACCTGCCTCTGGAAACTTCCAGATAAATGATTTACAATCACTTACACAGGAAATTTTATTTTGTGCTCGAGGAGGCAAAGGCTCACACACAGTTACCATGTTTTCTCTTCTATCAAGTATTTCTCTTGAACAAGATCTTTCCTTACTTGCAAGATTTTCATCAGCTAAATCCACTGTTATTGTACCTTGATGGTCAGTGAGAATAACTTTCCATTTATCCTCAACCTTCTCTACAAATTCACACGTTAGCAGACCTTCACCTGTTCTCTTGGTGAAGTAAAGCACCGTTTCCTCTGCCCAGTCTCTATTTTTTTGGCATTTAAGTCCACTTAGGAAGCAGTGAATGCTTATTGCTGGAACAGATGACAAGTCTTCAGGGAGCCTGTGTGCTTGATCAACGTTAATTACTGCAGTATTGCCATAATCAATGTATTTTACACGTATCAAATTGTCAGAAGTCTTCTCTTTTACTACAGCTCGATACCACAGGCTGTCTTCTGAATAAACAGCACTGATTAAGTCTCCTGCTTGGAAAAGTTGTCCACAAGGGTTCTTTGCTTCTGTCCTACTGTTTAATCTTTCTGAAATGCTGTTAAGCTGAGCCTCGTCACTTTCTAGCTGAACATAAAAATCCAGTGGATCATTTATATGAGACACATACACTAACACTTTCAGATCTGGCACTATCTTCTCTTGCAGTAGATCAGGCACATTTTTAAGCATGACACACTCGCCTGCAGCATCAGATTTAATATCTGACTGGGTACCCATCTGGACAGAGAGCAGAGATTCCTCCTCCACTTTATTTAACAAAAAAGCATCCTTCGCACTGCTAAGCATTTCGTCACATTCTGATAACCCAGCTGCCAGATCTCCCTTCCTAGGAGGCTGGAAAAGGTTTACATCATCTTCTTTGAAGTGCCTTTTGCTAATTGCCCCTCCTCCCTGGGCTTCAGATCCACCTGGATTTATTTCAAGAGGCCAACCCACATTTAAAGGGGACTCCACAGTCTCATTCCACTCATTCTCATCTCTATTGCTAAAGCACAAAGTTTCATTTTCTACAGGCCTACGCAGTCCTGTATTGTTTATTAAGCTTAACTCCTTCAGTTTTGCATTAATTTGAGTACTGCCATCAAACAACTCGATCAACAGTTTACCACTAGATTCCTTTCCTACTACTATTGCTTTTAACTGCCTTTCTAGGACAGCTTGCTTAAACCATGCTGCAGCTTCTTTGGGCACATAAGATATATCAGATAAGGAACACTTTATGGCCTGCATTGGCAAAAGTAAGATATCACAAGCATCACTGCGTAAAGGAAGCAGATGGTCTTTCTCTACTGTCTCCGTGTTCCCAAAATCCACAAAGAAGACTTCCATATTAGGCTTTGTTTTCGTAATTAACCCCCTGTACCAGTGATTGTCAGTATACTTTGCTAGACACAAGGCCCCACATTTTTGCAAGGTTTTTAAGCTGGTCATTGTCTCAATCAGGCAACCGATGTTATCGGTAAGCTGTGCTAAGACATCAGCACATCTTTCAAGTTGGCAGTAAAATGTCTGAGGATCCTTGACATGGGTAATATAAACATCTTCCTCGCTCCCAATTTTGATATCATGCGTAGAATAATAGTAAGAATGAAGCTGCACTGAGGATACCAGGCTCTTTTGAGATAAACATCTGGCCACACCTCTCTCGGTCAGAAACTGGCAAGCGCTCTGAAAAGGTGTCATTAAATCTACAATGTTGAATAGTTCCTTATTGTTCATCGAAGCCAAGGCAAAAATTGTACACTTCAGTTCAAAGTGAGATGACGAAGTATCAACAAACTCCTGAAAAGCCTGAACCGCTTCTTCACCCCAAGCAAAAGGATCCTGACCATTCGCTTGGATTAAGTTGTAAAGGCTGCACCTGAAAGCCTGAGCCTCTAACCTAAGGAAGCGTTCATTAGTTGAGCGGAGGTTTGTTAGAGAGACTAGTTCTCTGTTGCCGTAGTCAACATACACGACTTCTACTTTTTTTGCAGAAGGAACTTGGCCAATAATTACAGCCCTGTACCACTTTTCATCCTCTGAGTACTGGGCTAAACATACAGAATTTGGGCAGGTATGTGGGGGGGATGAATTTTTGCAGTACTCCTGAATTTCAGCCATTAACAACTCAAGGTCACGACAATTTCTACTTAACTGACACCAAAAACAACTAGGATTTTCAACACATGACACAACTACATTAAATGTACCTCCCACTTCTAACTGACATCCGTAAGAGGAACTTGGCTTTATTTCCACATAATTCTGCCTCCAAGACACAGGCAGGTTTTCCTTGCACTCATACGTCTGAGCAGGAACAGGCTCATTATTTTCAGAGCTGTTAAAAGCTGCAGCAGGGGTCTGTCTGGCCACCACAGCTGCATCAGTATTAAACACACTATCACTTCTCTTTAGATCAGGCTCTTTGCTGAGCCTCTTCTCTGCATTTACTCGGTTTTCCTCCCCAGCAGGTGCTGTGGAAGAGGAGGCCTGTCTCACAGCCTCATCAGATGATTTCTGGAGAGTCTGGGGCATTTCACACCTCTGGTATTCAGCATGCCCTCCCTGGGCCATGAGTTTACTTACACTCTTCTCCCCTAATTGGGACTGGTCAAAAATGTCAACCGTGTATTTGTCACCCTGCGCACTCAAAAAATGAACCTTTAGTCCCTTGCTCAGCACAATCTCTCTGAAGGCAGACACAGACGATTCACTCCAGCTCCCTTGCAGAGGGGAGACACCTGCCAAACAACACTTCAGAGCTAAAGCAGGTAGTTCCCTGAACCGAGGGAGCAGCTCCCTTACCACACATCGCTCTACAGTCTCTGTATTGCCTCTGTCGACCAGGTATATTTCCACCTCACCATTCAGTACCTTGGTGATCACTGCTCGATAAAAGGCACCGTCTTTCCCAGTGGCACAACAAAGGGATCCAGGCTGTAGGTCCCACCTAGCACAATCCAGCTTTGTGGCATGAGAGTAAAAACTCCACATGCTCTGCCTCAGCTGCCTGAAGAGCTGGCAATGCTCATGGAGCTGCAGCCAGAACTCAGACGGGTCTCGGAGGTAGGAGACCTGTGCATCATGGAACGCACCCAGCTTCAGACTCATGCCAACTACAGGAGCAGAGGCCAAATTTCTGCAAGTTAAACCCACAGGAGGTACTCCCAGTGGCCATTCTAGTTCTTCAGCAGTGGATTCTTGTACCTCTGGCTGCTCCCGAGCCTCTGCTGGGCTCACCAGGCAGCAAGCCTGCACTCCAAAAAGGTGGTTCAAGTTGATGCCCTTTTCCCCATACAGGCTCACATAGTAGAGGTGCTCAAAGGAGTTAAATGCACTGATGTGAGCACTCACTCCTTTGCCCAGCACCAGCGCCTTCAGCGCCTCAACCTGTGACGGGGACCAGCCACAACCCACATCTGAGATACCCTGAAGAGCGCACATGTAAGTCACCACAGGCATGCGAAAACACTCAACAGGCAAATGGCGCAGGTTAGCTCTGGTCACAGTCTCCTTCCTGCCATAGTCCACAAAGACCACTAGAGCCACTTGCTGGTCCTGCTCCTGAGAAACAAGCTCCAGCAGGAGCGCACGGTACCATTGGCCATCTCTGCCACGGGCAGCACAGGGTGAGCCCACCTGGGGCAAAAAATCCTGCTCCCATTGGTCATAAGCATGATGCATGGTATCAGAAAGGCAACAGATCTCCTTGGACATGCTCTGTAACTGGCAGTAGATGTGCTGTGGGTCAGAAACATGGGTCACTAGGACAGGCTCCATCACACCCAACTGAAGCTGTGGGTAGAAGTAATCCAAGGCAGCCATCACTGGCTGATATGAGAGCAAAACATGGAGAAGCTGTGGCACTTCAGAAGTTACAGGAAAAGATGCTGGAGGCTGTGACCTGAGCTGGTTTCTTAAGCAGCCAGCAGTTAAGCAGTGTCTTAGCACCTGGCAGAACCAACTGGGAGTGACCTGCCTGGCCAGGCCCAGGTGACGCATCTGGGCCACAAGCTGGGGCAGCTCAAGCACTACAAGCTGCGGCATCACCACCTCCCGTACCAAGCCAGACACCTCCTTGCCATGCAAGCAGCTGAGGAACTCCATGGCCTCTATCGTCCAAGGGAAGACTTGTATGTCCTTACTGTCTGCCACCCTGAGACCTCCGGAGGGCATGGCATCAGCCACAATAAAGCCCAGCACCTCTGGGGGCAGGCGGAACAGCTCCTCGTAGCCCCGCGCCAGGTAGTAGGCGGACGTGACCACCATGCAGCCCTCATCGAGCAGGAACACGCGGTAGTGCTGCTGGCTATGGCGACTCACCACGCAGCAGCGGTACCAGACCCCGACCACTTCCACCAGGCCCAGGTCTCCAATGCGCAGCTCTGCTCCGGCGGCCGCCAGCCCGCTGGAATCTGGGGTGGCTGCCAGACGCGGCCCCGCCACCGCCTGCATCTGGGTGTGGAGGCGGGCGTACGCAGCACCGCGCTCGCCCAGGAGCCCCCACAGCCGCAACACCGGCACCTCGGGGCGCAGGCCCACGGCGCAGACCCTCAGGGTCACAGTGGCACCAGGGTGGAGCGTCCCCGAGCCGGGGCTCCCGGAACTTGGCCCGGAGCTCATCCCGAGGCTCTCGGAGCTCGTCCTGGAGCTCGGCCCGGAGCTGGGCCCGCGGCTCCTCCCGCCTTTGCCGCCCGCACGAGGCCTCACCGGCCGCGCCCCGGCCCGGGCCTCACAGGGCACGCGCCGCCCACGTGACCTCGCAGGGAGCCGTTAGGCGCCTTGCCCAAGCGGGAGAGTCCATTTTGATGCCAGCATGGGGGGGCCGGGGAGAAAGTGGAACGGACGGGATACGGGGACAAGAGGAACGGAGCGAGATAATACATGGGGCCGCTGCTGCTAAAGAGAGACTGCTCGGAGGCGCCACAAAGAGGAGGGTTATCCCCGGGGCGGGCCGGAGCCCTCGCCCAGCCTCCAGCGCTCCCTTCCGGCTGTGTGGTAGTGGACCGGTCGGGGGGCGGGGTCACGCCGAGCACTTCCGAGCTCGCTTAGCCTCCATTGGCCAGAGTGCGGCGGCCGGGGCGGGGCCTGCGTGCAGGGCTCGGCGCCTATTGGCCAGAGTGTGGCGGCGGTGTGAGGGTGGGGCGGGGCGCTGGCAGCGGCGGCCCGTGAGGGCCCGGGCGCGGTGCGAAGGCTCCCGGCGCTGGCAGCGGTGAGCGGGTACCGGCCGCGGGCAGTCGCGGCCCGACGGCTCTCCCCGGCCCCGCCGCAGCCAGGCTCCCAGCGCGGCCGGAGGGGCGGGCTGGGCGCTCAGGGCTGCTCCTCCACCGGCAGCGAGGCCCCGCCGCAAACCGGCCTCGGGCTCCCTTAGGGCCGCCGCCTGTCACCGTCCGGCCTGCGGGACACCCGCCCCCGCCGAGTCGCGGCTGGCTCGGTCGCCTGCGGCTTGGGGAGGCTGGCAGCGGGCTGGAGGACAGTAGCGGCCCGGGCAGCCGCAGGCGGGCACTGCCCAGGGGTGGCAAACGTGGAGGGGGTCTGCTTGGTGGCCTCCTCCAGGAGGCCCGGGCTGTCACACGGCTCCATTTCCTCTGTTCAGCCCTGCAAGTGTGTGATTTCTCCCCGGTTTCACCCCCACTTTCCCAGGCTGACCTTTGAGGTGTTGGTGGGGCTGCCTTCCAGTGTTTAGGGGGTCAGAAGCAGGGCTGTGAGGAAGAGGAAGGCTCAGGACTTTACTGAGCTTTTCTTAGGCCACAGGAGAGCCCAGCCCAGCCCAGGTGCCAGCCTTGGGCTACATTCTTGGCTTCTGAAACTGGAGCTAATAAGTCTAAACAAACATGGCCAAGTGCTTCACAGAGTAGAAGCTTCTGCTTGAAAAAAATTGGAATTAGGAAACGCTAAGAAGCAATGCAGCAAAAGGCAAGTTTTCCTATTCAAATTATTTATTCATTTTTAAAAATACAAAATCCTAGAATCATAGCATGTTTTGGGTTGGAAGGGACGTTTAAAGGCCGTCTAGTCCAACCCCCTGCAGTGAGCAGGGCCATCTGCAACTAGAGCAGGTTGCTCAGAGCCCCGGCCAACCTCACCTGGAATATTTCCAGGGATGGGGCATCAACCACCTCTCTGGGCAACCTCAGCTAGTGTCTCATCACCCTCAGCACAACAAATGTCTTCCTTCTCTCTAGTCTGCATCTCCCTTCTTTTAGTTTAAAACCATCACCCCTTGTCTTGTCACAACAGGCCCCGCTAACAAGTCTGTCCCCATCTTTCTAATAGGCCCCCTTGAAGTACTGAAAGGCCTCAAGAAGGTCCCCCGGAGGCCTCTCTTCTCCAGGCTGAACAACCCCAACTCTCTCAGCCTGTCCTCATAGGAATACTATAGGAATATTCCAAGGACTACTTGGAATCAGCACTGTTAAGAATCTCTTCAGTGTTTCACGCTCCAAAGAAAAGAGCTTTATTAAGAGTTAAAGCAGTTTCTCACTACAATACTTTAAAAATTACTTTTTCTAACTCAACAAATCAGGTACTTCTGCATGATGGATACATCATCAGGGTTATCTGAGTAACAGGACTGCAGGCAGGAGAATTTGGGATGGAACTGAAGAAGCAGCATTGATTGCTGGTTTATAACCACTGGTGATGGTGTGCGAGAAGCAAAGAACTCGGGTTAGTTTCTCAGGCTGACAACTAAAAAAGGAACAGTATTTCTGAATAAATTTCTAGAGAAAATTTCTAAAAAACTTCTGACTCTCTAATAAGGATGAGATACATTTTTATCCAAGCTGGGATCACACACTCAAATGCATGCAGCCATGACAGATCTACAATACAATCAAAAAGTGCAAGTGCAATCTGAGAAGATGCCCAAACTGTATTTAATCAGAAACTGGCAAATTGAAGATAGTAGCTGTGTACTAGTCTAGAAGGAATCCTGAGTATCTACTCAGAGAGCTAATTCTCTTGTAGTCATTGCATTCCTAGATACTGCCAGATGCATTACGATTGCGTTTATACTGCATTTTTGCCTCCTGATTGCTAAGGATAAGCCTAGTGACAAACAGAAGCTATGATCTCTGGAAAGCTTTAGGTTTTGATTTTCTTTTTTTTAAAATCACTCATATTCAAACATCTTATGTTTCTGAAGAGAACATTATATTTTCACCTAGATTTAAAATGGGCATTGTGCATATTTCCATGGAAAAGTGGTACCTTAATGGCCCAGTCTGTCACGTCAGCGCTGGGACCCTCCCGGGAGGAGTAGTCCAACTCGGTCTCCTATGGACAGCACGTGTGTTGGAAGTCCTTCAGGAGGGGCAGAGTGAACTAGGCTTTTGATTTCCTGGGTACAGGACTCCATTTCCCTCATGGATAATACTCACATGGTTGAGTGAGGAGGTCAGGCTGTCTCTGGGCAGTAAGAGGAACACAAACCCACCTTTTGTGCGAGGCAAATTTGAAATCACATAAACGACGTGAAGTCTTTTTCAGGTCCTAGCACTACAGGCTTGGCTTGCTGAGACATCCAACTAACGAGAGGTAGTTCTTCAGGTGTTTGCAAAAACAACAATTGCCAAACAATTTTATGGACTGCTTAGCCACAGAAGATGGTCAGTCCTGTGTTGTTCAACCTTCTCTTGTCCTTTATGGTAGAAACTGTCTCTACTACCAAACAAGCAAACAGTATTATGGTCTACTTGGTTGGTAGATTTCTTTTTGCTTCTGTTTACCGTTTCAGAAAGCTGGTGCTGGCTGTCCGTTGAAGTATTATTGTGGTAGTTTTGTCTTGTGGTTAACTTAGATTTCGTACAGCAGTCTGACAAGGAAATAGTATCTGTGAGTCATGGCTCCTCCCAACCAGCAAGGACTGGATTTGGGGCAGCAACCTATGCAAGTGCTTCTACTGCCACTCTCCGAAATGAATTAGCTCCCTGCGGGGTCAGGATGCCCTGTGGAATGAGAATTCAGCTTTCCGATTCTTTGTTGTTTTGTGGATATTGAAGTGATTTCACAATTTCAAAAAGAACTGACTCCACAGATCCTTCTAATTTGTTCATACGTAAGCCAGAATACCAGTGACCAGGGAGCCTGTGAAAGCAAACACTGAAGTTAGAGGCTTAAACCAGAAGTCACCCAGTAAATAAACCCATCAAACTATCTCCTCTTAAAAATCATACTCTTAAGATCAATCTCATGTCTTTTGTACAAAAATCATAGTGTTACGGGACGGCTACCCAGTCCTTCACAAGATATCTAAAACTATTTTTTCAGCTTGCCAAGCCATAAATGTTTGACCTGAAGTGTTTCGTTCTTGGCAGCTACTTCAGGCCAAATGCTTTTTTAAAAGACTGTAGGTGGTGGATCACTGGAACAGGTTGCCCAGAGAGGTGGTGGAGGCCTCATCCCTGGAGACATTCAAGACCAGGCTTGATGGGGCTCTGAGCAACCTGACCTAGTTGAAGATGTCCCTGCTGACTGCAGGGGGGTTGGACTAGCTGACCTTTGAAGGTCCCTTCAAACCCAATGGATTCTATGATTCATTTATTTGAGATGCTCTTATTTTCTTTGTTATTTTTTTTGTTAGAGCAATAGGTTGGTGTTTGGCAAACCTCTGCCTTATGCCTAGGAAATACCTCTTCCTGCTCCTCTGAAACACCCACTGAACATACCCAAAATTACAAGCCTTTCGGGAATCTAAGTTGGAAATTCATGGGAACTGTGAGTAGGAAGCTCACAAAGATCCGGTCAATACTGAATGTGCCACGTCTAAGGGGGACTGAGCAGAACCTCCCTGTAATCGCAGGAGGCTTTTGCCTTCCATCATAGTGCTCAGCCTGGTAACTGGAACAATGTCAAGACCTCGAAGCCAGCTGGCAGAGTCTAGACATAGTCATACTTTTAAATTCTTACAGACTTAAAAAACCCAAAAGGTAGTAAATTGTCCCTTGCCCAAACTAACAGTGGAGTTCCAGGTCCCAGGCTCCAGCTGCTGCTTGGCTTAATTGTACAGATAGAGTCATAGAATCATTTAGGTTGGAAAAGACCTTTAAGATCATCCAGCCCAAACATAAATGATGTAGCATTAAGGGCCCAGCAGTAGGCAGGAGAAAGCGCCAGCCTGAGTACAAGAGGGGCAAAATAGAGACACGGGATGGAGCGGTAATAAAGCAATTCTGGGGTCAGGAGAAAAGGAGGAAGAAAAGTAGGAAGGATGCAAAGGGAGTCCAGGGCTGGGAGCAAGAAGGGAGCAGAGGAGAGTTTAGGAAGGGAGAAAGGAGGGAGACTGCAATTTGAAGAAAAAGCAAGGAAAATCCCTAGCAATTAATCAGGACAGCATCTCCCAAATTAAAGAGAGGCAACATGGGGGAAGTGACGTTGCACACACTTGTGTCCTCCACTACATTCAGCGGCTAACTGTGATTAAATAAATCAAGAGAACCAAATAGTTTTGGAAAAGGGTTGGCACAGGAAGAACTCCTGACATTTCTCCTGACAAGGAAATACTGGAGAGAGTCCAACGGAGGCGATGAGGTTGATTAAGGGACTGGAGCATGTCCTTTACAAGGAACGGCTGAGAGCCCTGGGGCTGTTTAGCTTGGAGAAGAGAAGGCTGAGAGGGGATCTGGTCAGTGTTTATAACTATCAGAAAGGTGGGTGTCAGGAAGATGGGACCAGTCTCTTTTCAGTGGACAAGGGGTAATGAGCACAAACTTGTACACAGGAAGTTCCACCTCAACATCAGGAGAAACTTCTTTACTGTGAGGGTGACACTGGAACAGGCTGCCCAAAGAGGTTGTGGAGTCTCCTTGTCTGGAGACTTTCAAAACCTGCCTACACACATTCCTCTGTGGCCTGCCCTTGGTGAAGCTGCTTTGGCAGGGGGCTTGGACTAGATGATCTCCAGAGGTCCCTTCCAACCCCTACTGTTCTGTGATTCTGAAATAGTTTTGGAAAAGGGTCGACACAGGAAGAACTCCTGGCATTTTAATGCCACACTGTCCAACTGGCTTGTTAAGAGAATAAGAAGGCACTTACCATTCGCATCCAGGTTGGTATAAAGCCTTTGTAGAGAGACATAAACCCTTCACCCTGTACAGTTTGAATCAAGCAGTCCGTGGAAGACTTATAGAGCAGACCCCTGGTAATGTGCAAGGAGAACAAATAATGTCAGGAAAAAGGTTGGACATTAGGAAAAGTGTTTTTACTGAAAGGGTTGTCAGGCTGCCCAGGGAAGTGGTGGAGTCACCATCCCTGGACGTGTTTAAAAGCTGTGTAGATGTGGTGCTGAGGAACATGGTTTAGCAGTGGACTTGGTAGAGTACGATTATGGTTGGGCTCAATCTTAAAGGTCTTTTCCAACCTAAATGGTTCTATGATTTTTAAAAATCCACATCCCCCCCCTCCCCCCGAAAAATAATCTGTATCTGATAAATTTGTACAAGAAGAGCTGTTTTGTATGCTCACTGGAATCTCATCAGAACTGAAAGACACTAAATAACCAGGTACGCTTAGGTGGCCATCACAACAAAACCCACTGGACATGCAAAACTAAACCAATAAAATGATCATCAGAAAGCTGCAAATTAGAGCCTTAGCACTTCACTCCCAGGGAAATCAGGGAAACTCAGGGTTTCAGTTTTCTGCTGAAGTGTCCATACCTTCCCTGCTTATCTCTTGGCTGGTTCATTATCCGGGTTTTGACCACGTCAGCAGGAGTTCCCAGAACAGCAGCTACCAGGCCAGAACAGCAACTGTCAACAGCAACAGAGACTTAAAGAAGAAACAGATTTATCACGACAATTTAAGCATCATGGTTCCAGTTAGAATCATAGAATCATTAAGGTTGGAAAAGACCTCTAAGATCATCAACCCAACACTACCAGGATCCCTAGACAATGTCCTGAATGCCACATCTATGTGGTTTTTTAACACCTCCAGGGTTGGTGACTCCACTGCTTCTCTGGGCAGCCTGTTCCAGGGCTTGACCACTCTTTCTGTGAAGAAATTTTTCCTGATATTCAATCTAAACTTCCCCTGGCTCAACTTGAGCCAATGTCCTCTTGTCCTATCACTTGTTACTTGGGAGAAAAGACCAACATCCACCTCTCTACAACCTCCTCTCAGGTATTTGTAGAGAGCAATAAGGTCTCCCCTCCACCTTCTCTTCTCCATACTAAACAGTCCCAGGTCCCTCAGCCGCTCCTCATAAGACATTCTCCAGACGATTAAAGACGATTAAAGCCACGATTAAAGACTAGAGGCTTCTGCTGGCACAGGGAGGCAGATCGAGACAGCGAGGCGGGAAATGTCCTGCAATGGGAGAGGGGTAATGGGGGAATACAGCACCTGGCAACACTGTGGGTCACGCTGTTGTCCACAAGCGGTGTGTTCAGAAGCAAAAAGTGCTTCACTGAGTCGTACGTGGTCAGGTCTGTAAAGAGGATGATGGGAAAAACCAGCATTGGCCTAAATTCCCAATGCAGCCCCTCCCATTGGCACAGCCAGCACCCTGCCCCCAGTTTCTGATGACAGTTGTGGCACCTAGATTCTGTCCTTAGACATGGGACTGTGTGCTCCCTTCTACTGCTGTCTTCCCTGATTTACCCTACAGATGATAAAATGGATCCCAAATGGAAAATTCTGCAAACGATCTCATTAACCAAACCCAGAAACATCATGATAAGGATGGTTCTACCTCTGCCACCTCTATGCGAGTGTTATAAAAATGTTAGAAATGTTAGACAGGAAAAAATAGATGGCGTCATGGAGGTCATATCACGTTCTTCTGAAAGCGGACATGAGTTACAGCATCTGGGCCTCTGAATAAAAGCCAGTGCTCTGAAAGTTAACAGCAGACCTGGGTTACATTTCCAATGGCCTGACGTTAGCATTGTGTATGGAGCTCCATACCTTAGTGAATAGTCATTCTATAGCCCTCAGTTAACAGCTCCTGCTGCAAACATTATCCATCCGGTGATCCCTTCACTGCTGCTTAGCAAGGTGTAAGCTTATGCAACCTCTGATTTTCTGTCTTCAAAGATATTTTTTGGTCACGCTGCTGTGCTGAGTGATGTAGAAATTAGTAGCCAGCATGCCAAAGAAATTTAAGCATGCAAAATAAAAAATGGCCAAGGGAATGCTATAATATGTGCCACCAAGTGCAGTGCAAGTGTTTATGGTGGGCACCCACAGGTGGTGTCGTGTCTTTTGGTGCCAAAAACATCCCCCTCTTTACAAACAGAACCTCAGGAAGGAGAGCAAAGATCATCCAACACATCCTAGCAGTTCTGGAGAGACACAGGAAAGCGCGATCTATATGTGGAAGAAATGAGTGCTTCTTGGATCAGCCAAGCACTCGGGCAGCCACTTCACCTTCTAATCCTCAGTCCCTGCCTGAACTGCAGTGTAAGTGTACCTGTCTACAGCTCCACCACACCATGCCTGGGCTGTGGACCTTGTTGATCTGGACACTGACCCATGGATTGTACCTAGCTCGACCCTGGACCTTTCTTATCACCACAGACCTGCTGGTGATCACTGATCTGTGTCTGACCCTTGTGATCCTCACCAGACCTGATGCTGGCTCAGCTTCCTGGCTTGGCCTCAGACCTGCCTCATCACTGCATGCTTTCCTGAGGATCTGGATCTCAGTGGAACCTGGCTACGTACGCTGGCTCTGCCCTGCTCACCTTGCTTGGGCACCAGGGAGCTGGGTTGTGGCTGGCGAGGTCCCTGCTCTGCTGGCCATGGAACCTTCTCAGCTCCCAGCTCACCATCCCTCAGGCTCAGGCACAAACTCTCATTTTTGAGCAACTTGATTTCCGCAGAAACAAAATGCTCAAGGCAGAAGTCACCTGCAGGGTGCTTCAAACAGATCCCTAGTGTAGATAGCCAAGGGACAAAGGCCAGGGGAGTAGCTGACCTCTCTTAAAGCTTAAATGCAGCCTCGAGCGCTGCAAACCAAACGATGAAATGTACCTCCCATGTTCACCAGGGCAGCTCTCTGGACATTTGGCACCCATCCAGCCCAAAGCCCCCGTATTCCTCCCTCAGACAGGATCTTCACAAATGCGTGGTGCACTCCTCGAAACCTGAAATCAACATACAACTAATAAGTAGAGAGCCCAGCTATGAAGAAATCCTTGCATATTCCAGTGCTTTGCTGCACTGGGTCCTCACAAAAGAAAGGCAAATAATACATGCAAGGATCTGGCCTTACAGGTCCATTTTTTGATCCATCTTTGATTTTCATAGAATCACAGAATCATTTCAGTTGGAAATGACCTTTAGGATCACTGAGTCCAACCATTAACCCAACACTGCCAAGCCCACCACTAAACCACGTCACTGAGCACCAGCCTACCCATCTTTTAAATACCTCCAGGGATGATGACTCCACCAACCCAATGCTTAACCACCCTTTCATGCCACAATATTTTACCAAACATACTGGTTGTCCTGGTTGCTAATGACAGGCGACCCTTTGATCTCACAGCTGGGTTGTAATGCTAAATGTATGAAACACCAAATGATGCCAGCAAAAGAGCAGCAGGTATCTGCAGGAGGGTCTTGAGACCTGCTGACTGCTGGTGACCCAGCCCTTCCCTGTGCCTGTGCACCCTGCACAAGCCATTTCCCCCATCCTTCATTCCAGCTTCCCTTCTTCAGAAAGCATCCTTCCCTGCCCCTGGCATGGATGCGCTGCACGCGTAGGATGGGTGAGGGTTTGTGGTCTCTGGGATCTATACATCAGATAAAGAAGGCGAGCATAAAGGGAGTAAGGAAGAAGTCTTGGATCTCCCACCCTCTCCACTGCCCAGAACCATCGCATGCCTCCTAGGCACTGCTCTTCCCCAAAACGGGCTCCGAGCAGCTGGGGAGAGGGGGTGGCAGAAAAACTAAGCCAAAGTGTAATCACTGACAAGAAAAAAACCGAGAGGAACCAACCGTAACGGCTTTCCTTCCAGCTTCCTTTTTCCTTCCATCTGCATCTGCACTTTCACCAGATCAGTTGGGCTGGCAAAAAACTGTCCAATGGCACCCGCAGACATGCCTCCAACTACCGCTTTCCTGCCAAACAGGCGAAAAAATTGTGCTCCAAGAATACACCGAAAATCTTAACAACTCACAGTGCTCAAGCTGAAGGGTTCAGCAGCACGACCCAAGTATAAATGGTTATTCTTTATACTAACAGCCAAGTTAAGGTAATAATTGTGGCCACTGCAGTAGTTACAGGTAGTTACCTTAACAGGTAGTCAATATACTTCTGTCAATTTTAAGAAGGGATTGAAATTTATCTGGGGAAAAAAAATCAAGTTATTATACATCACTGAGATGCTCTGCTTCCTCTCCAGGTCACATTATGCTCCTCACTTAAGGTTCAAGGGCAGGATGGCAAGACACACAAGTGAGGGATGCTGGTCCATAAATTATAATCCCTGAATGTCAATCTGAAACTCTAAACTGCTTCCTGCTATATCCAAGT
>JAVSBS010019790.1:0-47947 GCA_033124195.1 Coracias cyanogaster
GGGTAGTGTCTCGCCTTGCCCTCAATCCTCTTCCCTTTTGGGAGGCGGTACGGACGCTAGCGCCCGGACCGCGACACAGGAAAACCTATAAAGCACTAACCAGAGAAGGAAACACTTGGCAACTATACCAAGGAGAAGGGATATTCTGTGTTGTCTGTCTGGAAGCATCACTGAAACACGAAGCAACAAGAATGAGCCCACAAACAGATGCTTCCTCACTGTGCTACACTGCTATCAACCCGCAGACTTTCCTTACTCTTGATCATGATTCACCTCCACGACCACAGACATGTAATATCACTGCCTATTGTCCTACTTCCAGTAAATTAAAACTCATCCCTAACGTATTCCTGAGGAGCCCTCAAGTGTTGCCTTCTCAAGGCTGCTGCATGAAAAAAAAAAAACCAAAAAGAAATTAAAAAAAACAGAACACCCTTTACAATGAAGAGCAGGATTGGCAGCATTGAGGCCTTGCTGTGAAGTAACACCAGACACCTTTCAGTAGCTGAATATCGCCCTAAGAATCATGTCCAAAGCAGCAGAGACTTAAATATTTGGAAGAAGTGTCATCATCAGTGCCCCGACTCTGCTAAGTCACACTCGAAATTTAGGCCACTCTGCCCTCTGCTTTTGTACACTTTCTGAACAGTGAGGGACTAGGTAAGCAGCTACAAACAAAAGGAATGACAGACGGTATTTCCTTCACAAATAGTTAGAGAGTTGGAGAGTTTACTGATATGAAGGTGTATTTTGGTGATAAGTTTCCATATTGCACACAACATCTCCTCCCACACTCTCAAAATGTTATTCATGAAATATTAGCATTCAAATTTATCTGTCAGAACGATTGTTGATGTAGTATAGAAGGGCTACATAATCATCTGCTCTGCAGTTTGCCTCAGAGCAATCTTGATTCAGATATTTACATAACCAAAGATTATGACATCTTTTCCAGCCCTTTTGATGTGTCTGTCAGCAAGATGTCAGTGGAATCAGATTAATTCCAGCTAGATTCTTTCCTGATACCCAAGAATAGCTCTGAGGCATGAAGCAGTCATTTTGCAAAGCAGAAAGTTTGTTTTCAAAAAAAACCCCAAACCCTGACAAATCATTTGAAGCAGAAAACACATATACTCCAGAGTGAAAATGTGTGTTATATTATCCCTGAGGGCCAAGATGTAGCCATCTTGAAGGCAAGTATGACCATTGGTAGAAGCATCTTCAAGAATAGTTACTAAACCATCTCCCATACCTTATATTCAGTATCTTACCCTTTATTACCAGCCCTTGCATTATAGTGACAGATGTCACCTATGAAAATGTGCATATGCTGAAGGACATAGAGCTGGTCATCGTTCAGGCGAGTCTTTCCAAGAAAAATTCTCCACATACTGTTGAGACTTGTCAAGGTTCACAGGCTACATAACCTTTAGGAAAGGCACAGACACACCTTACATAGACTTTGCTTGACACTAATTCCTCCGCAGTGAGAAGAATGGAACAGAGCTTGTTGACATGGATGAAAATAGTCTTCTACCTTTTCACAACTGATTCAGATGACCGAACGGGTAGAAACACTTGGGCTTTGTCAACATTAAGGCTGATTTATGCTGTTAAGGAAGCTAAACTAGGCAATAACAGGGAAAAAAAATCTCATAATGGTCAATATCCAAGGACAGAATGGTGTACAATAGTTCTTACAACATAAAATGTAAAGAATATTTACAGATAGTAATGTTTATGTATAAATTGATGCTGAAGAAGAGGAAAGGATTAAGTAGACAACAGAAAAGGGTCAAAAAGGATGGATAAAAGAACAGAATAGAATAAGAAGAAATGTAGTACAAGAAGGATTGGGAACTTACACATTAGCGTGAGGAAATAAAAACAAAGGCAATTCAGCAGATGAACTAATTGAATTGCTAGATGCCAACCCCAAACCAGGACTCCAGAAGAGACAGAAAACAGCATCAGGTAACGGAAAAATTTCTCCAAGCCTTTCATTCACCTCCTCCTGCTGAGGTATGAGTAAATTGGGCACCCCTTACTACCACAGGCTGCACATGACAGACAAGTACCGGAAATTAATTTGGCATACAAAAATTGTCATAGTTGAGCTTTACAATCCCAACTATCCTACATTTTCCAAAAACAGTTTTGCAAAACTTTGTATTCTTCCACAAAACATGTTCTGTTTGTCTAACATGTCATTGCTAGGAATAGGTCACTGCTAAGTAACATGTAGTGATACAATACATCTGCTGACCTTATTTGCTTCTCCATTTACAAATATATCATACTAGAAATAAAACACTTAGTCTACAATGGCCCAAGTTAAATATCATTTCCATCATTCCTGCCCTCAGAATACAGTAACTACTGTCATTACTAATCACCCGTTGGCTCGACTGCCAGCTTTAAATCCTCCTTCATAATTTTAAAGCTTTTTTCTCCAGTGTACCAGTACCTGACACAATATCATGTGCACAGATGAAAGACAAAGGTATCTAACTGGTATTAAATGTTGTCACTCAGCTGGGGTTGGGAGGATGCCAACTGGTCAAATTCTCCAAAAATCTTTGAACAGATGCTGTGGCTATTCCAGTTATTACTTCAATTTCACACTCCTCCTATCTATGCTGACAGCTGGTTTTGACAGCCTGCTCTCTTCTTCTCAGCTCTCATGTCAACCTCAGACACATAATAGTAGGGTTAGAGCTTAAACAATAGCGATTAGATCAGGTAAAGGAGGAAGCTTGGTGGCAATAAAAATTAAGATGCTTCAGTAAACCTTCAAACTCTGGCCACTTCAGCTGAAAGCAACTGTAGAGAAAATCATCCAGCAAGACGACAGAAAAAAAAAAAAAAAAAATCAGAGGAGAAAAGCGGGAATTTCATTAAGGTCTTGGGGTATCTTGTTAGTTTTGTGGCGTTACTTAATCACACTAAGACTCGTTTCCACAAAAGGGTCTGACTGACCAATTCAGTCTTCAGAGCCTCAGGATTTAGATGGGTCAACAGATGACAGTGCATCACCTTATCCTTAATAGTTCACGTCTTTAAAATATCCTACATATTCCATGTAATCTGATGCAATTTAGCCCTCCTTAAAATAATGAAGCACCTTGGCTTCGTAAACTACTATATCATAGGTAATATCAAAGAAATCATTAGAAGAAAGGGTTGCGGATCAGACCTCATCACATTTAAGCATGTCAAGCAGCACTATATGCTGTCAACACCAGAATCTAGCCCTACACAAACACTGCTCTCCTCGACAGTAGGGATAGCTGTAATAACTGAAATGCATTTTTGCCATCTGTTAAATAATTCACACAAACAAGAACTGCAGATGTATTTTTTTTTCCCCCCGAAATGCTGGCTCTATGTTTGAAAAGGTAACCTCTACAATCCTCACATTCATAATTAGGTTTGTGGGTAGACTGAAGAAAACAATTCCATTTGCAGAGAAGCTCAACAGATGGTATGGTGTATTAAAGTAGAAGCCTGTGAAAACTACTTGAACAAATGGCAGATGTGTCTGTCAGCCTTCTCTATGGCCTTTCTGTGCCATTAACATAAAGATTGGCATTTAGACCATTATTCAGACAACAAGAATTCCACTAAAGTCCTCTGAAGCTTGTGTTGGCTAAGGACCTTTGCAGGCCCTTAGCCTGCAAGGGGGGAAAAAAAAAAAAAAAAAAAAGAGAGAGTGAAAAGAGTAAAAAGGTTGGGACTTGCATGGCATCTAGGTTTGTCTCCTCAGCCGGTCCCACTCTCACATTCTTTCCAAAGGCCCCTCTAAGTATACAGAGGAGACTGCACTTAGCTGGATTTTGGTCAACAGTGAGTGGCTGTCCATTATCCAAGTCTTCTGGGGTTTTTTCCCCTATAAGGCTGAGCATACTGCACATGCCATCAAGGATGAGCACTGCTTTGAGAAAGACTGCCTTCTATCCAGTCTCTTCCTCAATTGCTTTACTTCAGTCTGACTCTTGTAAAGCAAGCAGAAGACAAAGAGCAGGACAGAAAAAGCAATCTATTACAGGTTTACAAGAGCTCAGTATTTTTAGGATCTGCATTCTACCAATAGAAATTTATTTTTTCCCAGATGCTACATACTGGTGATGCACTCTTTGTATTTAAAAAAAATGCATTGTTTTTTCATGGGACCAACAGTGACTGCTCTGTATCACAGTCTGTGTAACCCGGGACCACTGCAAAAAAGCTGATACCTGTAAACACATGTACTTAATATACACAGACTTTATCCTAAGTGCCTATACCTGCTACTACTGAAGTGAAGCAGTTTTTCCATTAGTACAGCAAAGCCTGGTGCCTACTCCTTGAACCAGTAAGGATAAAAAAAAAAAAAAATTGTTCAGTTACAAGAGAAAATGCTTCTTAGGAAATACACATAATAAAAAGAACAATCTGTTTTACTTTGAAGAGCTTAGATCATTTTATTTTTAGGAATGCTTTTGAAAGTATCAAATCCCCTCTAAGAAACAATTGCCCAAAGCAATAAAACACATCAATATTTTCACGATAAAAAAAATCCAGAGTTTTAAATTCAGCTGTTATGGAAGTTAATTCTTAACTAGGGCTTATCTTAGGCTTTCATTTACTCAGAAGAACACACGAGCTATCTTCCCCAGGGAAGAACAGAGAGCTTGCAAGCTAGTTCTGATTAGCAAGGAATCAAAGCCTGTCTCACTCTAATGCTTTAGGAACCGTCTGGTCTCAGCTCTATCTGACCTGCAATCCCGGCTTCAATTCTACATAGCGCCAGAGACTTCCTTATTGTGATAACTCTTCAAGAGTCTCTTTCTTTCTAATGCATTCTGCCACTAAGAGAAATCTTGCCTAGACTTTAAAATGGCATGTGTTAGAACCAGCATGTGTTAGAAATACTTTCTCATTCTGCAAGCTCATTTTAACAACGGGGGAAAGTCTACTGGACCAAATTCAATGCCAAAGGGAAGAGCCTGCCTGCCTCTCAGGAGGCAGCATGTACTACCATCACACAGGCTGCTTAAACTCAAGCCATCCCATTATACACATCGCAAAGTGCAAGAGCATCCTGAGCAGCCCTGCTCTCTATCTACCTTTCTTTCACTGGCTCTGCAAGCCTGCCAAGGCACTGGCAGGCAGTGCAAGCGAACAGCAGGAGGCTTCTGTAGAGGCAATTTCTCTTGGAGCCTGCCACAGCAAAGAGTGCGCACAGACCAGCGAGAGGCCACACCACTCCCAGGGATATGAATCACAGCTTTATGCGATAAACATGCAAATGAAAGGTAGCTGTAACCCATGGTGCATAATGCATCATCCAGGGGAGAAAAAAAAAAAAAAAAAAGGGGGCAAAATACCAACCCAACCAAAAAAAAACCCACAAAAAACCCACAAACCAAAGCCACCACAAACAACTCTACCCCTTCACACCCAGATCTTGTGTGTTTTGGGGTATACAGATTGCTCCTTGAGTAAGCCACTGCATAAGTAAATCCCTTAATCAAAGCAGGCTTAGATGAATGGATTCCCCAACTTCCTCCCCTAAAGCACCGTTTATGCAGAGAGCCCTTCTCATTACTGATACTGTGTCATGCTGCTTCTGAACTGCTGGCAGACAGTTGCTTCAAATTTCTCTTCTGCTGTACTGCATCTTCCCACTTGCATGAACTCATATTGGACATGAAAAACTAATCTTGAATAACTACTTTCTTTAATGCAGCTTTTTCTCTTCAACTTTACCTACAAAATTTCTTTTTTGCTATCAACTCTACTTTAGGGAAGAGTGTTTAAGCCTGTATGTCAGTAAGCTGTTTTTCAAGAGTTAATTCCCTAAATATTCCAGCTTTCCCAGCAGGCTACAAAGAAAACGTATGCGCAAATGTGCCTGTAAAGATAGATCAACATGTTGACAACGCATGCTTATCCTAAAATGCAGGATATTCAATTTGCCCATTTGCCTCTAATGCATAGACTACATCACTGAGTGAGTGAAAACTTTTTGTTGCTTTTACAGCTTTTTAATGTTTGTCACAAAACAAGCAATAGGTAAATGCCCCAATCCAAAGATCCCCCACTGTAAAACTATTTTGCATTGATTTAAACGTGTTAGGATTGTTTACACTAAAGCAGTTCTGTAACTGCACACACAGGACCAATGCACAGCTCTAAATGAAGACTTACAACTAATCAGGAACACTATGATTTCAGAAATACGCTACAGTGATTACTGGCTTTTGTTGGGTTTTTGGTTTTGCCTTTTTTTAAAACAGAGCAGACAAAGTGCTAAGAAATACACTGAGAAGATCTTTACTGACAAAAGTTTTAGTAGCTCCAGCTGGTCCGTTCTCCAGCAGTATCTGCTGTTCACTGAACAGACTGGCATAATATAGGGCGTGCGTACGAGCTACAGTTAGTGAGGCTTTGCAACGAAAACATTAATTCTTCAAGTAAAAGAAGTATTTTCAAACAGTATGTTCTCAAAATTTCCCTTTGCAATTGACCCTAAAACCATTTGTGTTATACTGGATGACACCAGGGCTTTAAGCTCAAATGAAAAAGAATGAAATAATGCTAAGTAAGAGCAAAGGAAGTATTTTCAGGAATTAATTTTGCATGGCTAGAGTAAGATACTAGACCTTGCTGTTGATACTAGTTTACAATTTTGAAAAAACCCAAAACATTGAAACAATGGTTTAACTTGATCGTTATCTATGAGTAGGAAAAACAAGGGACCATTTTGTGCAACGGAAAAGAATTTTACCTTCATCATACCTATAACATTAATAAAAACAAAAAAACCCCAGGCCACACAACAATGAAAAAAAACCCACAAAACCAACAGAAAACCAACCCACCCTAATTCTTTTACTACATAACTCCTAAGAAGCCTGTACTTACAAATTCTGGTTCCCAAACTTGGGCTTCATCCAAACCAAGCTGGTGGGGAAACATGCATGTATTTCACCTTTGCCTGTATCTAACACATCTTAGCCATCAACTACCCATCAATAGTCAAAATACGGCCTGAAGCAGATTTAAGACACTACACTGCACCTAACTGCAGAGATCCTAAGAGCAGGATGTTCCCTATTTGAATCAAGCCCCCTTTTCTTCCCATAACGTTTCATCAGTCAAGGGAAAGGCAGGGCACAGCACCTGAGGATACTCAGAGGCACTTCCTACCAGCCGACAACGCCAAACCAGACAGATCCTCTGGAACACCAGAGCACGTGGAGAAGCCACATGAGAGCAGAGCAGAAATTTCATCTTAGAAATAGTTATCCTCTGTGTCTGTACTAAAGAAATGTGCCTCCTTTCTCACTGAAGATGATCAACATTAAGGTACACGAATAAAGGCAGAAAACAGAATAGACAGAGCTATCCTCATCCAAATACTTGAACAGGTGGCTGAGAATTTAATAAGTTTTCCACCAAGCCAAATCATCAAATCAATACTGTACAAGGGTCATCACTTACAGGTTCGTATTACATCGTCTCGACAGCCCTAAACAGAGTTGACAAATACCAGCAGGAAAGGAGTCTGACAAACGGTGAAGAGCTAACACACCGTTCTACAGGGGAAATCTGCACTGGCACTGCTTGGGTGGGCTGAAGGGTATTTCTGAAGGGAGATTACATTCCTCATTGCTATCAAACTTCCATTTGTGTTAAACTCACTCCAACAAAAGAAAGAATGAAAAAAAAAAATCTTCTTGCCTCCTACTTATCAAACTATCACGCAAGCTGTTCAGAAGAAATTTCAATTGAAAAAAATATTTGTATTTCCCATTTCTAAAGCTCATTACACTTAGAAAATCACCACTAACAAATCATACCTCTAAATATTTCAGAAAATCAAGTCCTATTCAACTATTTGCGACACAGGTTATCTGCTCAAATGGAACTTAAACCACACCCTTGACACCTGTGCAGCGTGCCACGATGAGGTACCGCACACGGACAATGTTCGGGTTCGATGCTGCTTTTTGTGCTGTATCCCACATTACACTGGTTACTGGTCCAGGGAGAAGCATGACTGATTTCCTACTTGGCTTTGCCATGAAACAGAGCAAGTCCCAGCAAATGCCTCTCTTTGTAAGGTGCCCTAGTACACAAGAATCGGTGCCGACTCCTGAATTGCTGGCAGATGGCTAAATTCTAACTACAAGCTATCGGACAAGTATGATAAATGCACCAGAGAACTGACATGTATTAGATAGGAAATTAATGTACCTTCTGAAAAAGTTAAATCTTCTGTCTAAGAGGAAACATTTTGGGCAACTGAGTTCTTATCTTCCTATTCTTTAATCTACTATATTTAATCAGCCCTTGAGGCGGAGTTTGAACACCTTTTGCTATATGACATAATAGCAATCATGCTGTTAAGCTCTTCTCACCTTTTGACACCACACACCTCTTCAGTTTATATGCATAGACAAACTGAAAACAGAAGCTCAGCACTGAGAAAATCATTTGCAGTAAACCGGACATATTTCTGATCATGTGAACACAACGCAGGAATGTTACAACCCAGTTCACTAACCTATCATCAAACATCTACCTGCCTACTCAAGGAGTAGGTTAAAAAAGAAACACAACAAGACATATAACAATAACAGCAAAATGGATAGTATCAACAAAAATTAGAATTGGGCAATTGCATTTTTGTACTGTCAATACTTTAACGTTCTACTACAGCTTCAAACACCTATACATAAATAAATAGGAAGAACAGGCAACTATGTTTTTTCCAAATTCATTTTCCCCAAAATCTGCTTGGGTTGTGAGTTCATTTACTCTCAAATTCACCAAACAAGAAAATCTCTCTAACCACACCACGTAGTGAATCCTGATACTACATTCTCTATTGTCAAGTGTCTAGTTTCACGAGATTTAAGATCAATTTAAAATCAGTGCAAGTCCTATACTTTTGCAGCCATTACAACACATTTTCATAGCAAGTAACTTGAGCCACACTTGGAATTAGCCTTGAACACATAACAGTTTCAACTCCTGAAGAAAGGCAGTTCCTCCAGTGGTTAAATCAGCAATTTTACATTTAATATTGTTAATATTTCTTTATACACTCATACCAAGACGATGACTGTCACTGAATGGGCTTGCAGGGAAGAAGTGGTATTACATGAGAAGGAATCTTACCTACCTTGTCACTTTAGGAGGTTCATGACAAACCCAGGGAGAGAGAAAGGGCAAGAAAAAGTCAGAAAGCTCCCTTTCCATAAGGAATCATGAGGAACTGAATTAATTATAGAGAGTATACTGACACGACACTGGATCCCATACAATTGAGAGGCTCACATCAAAATTCCTCATCCCTTATCTAATTTATTTGTCAACACAAAGCTATCTTAAAGCTGCCACAGAATCACAAGGTTAATCCAAAAGACAGAACTAGTCACATGTAGCTAAAGCTAAGAAACACATAATAGAACCTAGAGCTGACATACTTCACAGAAGTAGATTATTTGGCATTAGTTTTTCTTAGACCCCACTAGAACATGCAGTCCCTTCAGACAGAAAAGTAATGGTGTTGTATGGACATCTTTCAAGTAGCATTCACTTATTGTAACAAAGCCTTCTCAAGACTTGCAAACCTGCTTACTGTCTCTCTTTATAAAAAGGCATTATTCTGCCAGGTGGTTTATCCAGACTCCCACAAGCTTTAATTATCTCTTCACTTAATGAGTACAGTAGCCGACCTAGATTTATTGCAGTAGCTAGAAGCTTGTGTGAATAAAATATCAGTTCTGTTTGCGATGTGGCAGTTATCTTTGTTTGCAGACTCTTCTAATTACTTCCAGGTCATTAAGTCCATCTCAAAGCAGATATTTTACTGTCATTAAAAAAAGTGGTTTAATGACACAAAAAAGTCAGCGAATACAGGAAAAAAAAAAAAAGTCAGGAAAGGCCAAGACTAACCTCAAACCTGTTAATTCAAAACTGGATTACAGATCACAGAAATCATGCAGGTAACTTGACACGCATCCAATAAGACATCATAGGCATCAACAGGTTACACTGGGCATGTTTCAAAGTAGAATTTCAGCTTATTAGTCACCACATTTAGCCATTTGTTTTATACAGATTTAATAAGGTTTAATTACGATAGGTTACATTACTCACTAGTCTAAACCCTGACTTTCCAATATGCAACACAGTACTTCCAGGAAAGCATATGTATACACACACACACAAATATCTATACATATACATACATACACATGTGTGCATGTCAGAACTGACAGAGGATAAAAATCAGCAAAAGGTGTCTGTACTTGATCAAAGGCAGCACTGGACCATGTGTCATTTTCTTCATTCCACTAGTGAACAGCCTTCTTAGAAGCAGAAACCCAAACACACTCATTTGCTATGTCTCCTTCTCCTTTCTCTTCCAGAAACAGTATTTGCTGAGACAGAAAACCTGGTTGCTCTAATTGTTTGATCTGCTTGTTCACTGAAAGACTGTCTCCATTACCACCATTTTCTTGTACCAATCCAGCCCTTTCTTGACTCGTTCATTTGTGATATATTTTCAAAAAGTATAGCCATGGGTATTTCAGCAATCATTAGATCCTGCCACTTCAGCTATCCAGTCAATGACCATGACTGTAATTCTGAAGGAAAAGTTCCAAATGCCATGTCACAGAACACCTAACAAAGTGCAGTTTAACCTACGTGTTCAACTGACCCCTTATGCTGACAACCTTAATTGTTCACAAGTGGACAAAACTATGTATTACAATGTCTTTTGGTGTTGTTTTACATTAAAGGATACTGATTTCAGTCATCATGTCTGAATTTGCAAAATAACTGCATCTCTTCCATTCCCTTTGAAGGGAAGTTGTTCTCACAATTTAAAAGACTTCCAACACCTTCTTGGATAAATACTTCAAGTTTTTTTTCATCTAGCTCCTCCCTATTAGGCAGATAGCACCTTCAGCTCAAGATCATAGTTTTATATCTTTTGATCAATAAAATTCCCCACTAATAAATAAGAAGCCCTGGCCTAGTGTAGTCAGTACATTGAGTCCGCCAGGTTTGCCTTCCAAGGTACGTCTGTGCACAACTGCTCTTGGATTGATCTGGATTTGGCAGAAAGTCATCATGTTAGCACAGGTTGGTACTTTCATTTGTACAGTTTCCCTTCTGTTCAAGTATGTACTGACAGTGCACAAGTTTTCCTTAATCTCGCTCTGGATTTTAGCTCCCTGAAACATGCTGCACTAGCAAGTGAGTGACTGCCGTCACTGCAATATAAAAAAACCCCAACTTCCTTGTCCATCCCTTAACAGAATCACCAAGTATCAGGCCATGAACTTAAGTTTCATAATTCAGTGAAGGAAAAAGATGTGGTCAGTGAAGTTCCCTATATTAAACACACCAACACATACACTGTAGCTGTTAAACTAATGATACTATAATTTCTCAATCAGCCATCCCACTTCATCACTCAAGAAGTGACCGTCTAAGAATCACTGATATATATGAAGCTACAGAAAATACTCCATTTTAGCTCTCCAGTGCTCTAGTCACTGGACTAAAAGAAAACAAAGTTTCCTAGGGGAAGTCAGGTGAACCAGAGGCTGGGGGATGCAGAAGAAGGAATGGCACTGTGGGGTGACTATGAAAGCAGGTAAGGCCTGAGAGAAAATGATTTCTATCAGGGTTCCACTGGAACACTATGCAGTTTACACACCATTTTGTTCACAACAGCCAAAGACCAGCACAGATTTTTCTTGGCATTTCCTCTTCTCCCAAAGTCAATAGCAGCAGTCACTGGGCTTTGCTCTGTTCTTCTACCCTTCAACTCCCTGAGGTCTCAGGCAGCCAGGGCTCCAGTGCTCTGGCGGTCCCCTGCACAGTTACTAAGAATCCACTAGCAGCCATTTAAGTCCTTTCTCAAGCCTTACCCTAGAGCTTCAGATTTAATTCCAGCTCCTCCGAGTCTGAGCAGATTATATTCCTGTGCATAGTTGCTTAGATTTATTTCTTTTCTCTGCAGTACACCAAACAGGTACTGCTTGATAACCTTTTCAATTCTTCATTTAGTACAAGGGGTCACTAGAAAAAAGAAATGGTCTTCCTCACTAGATGTATTACACGGACACAACAGAATGAATCCTAATCCCCTAGGGCTACACCGGCCTAGGGGATTATCCTTTGTCCCAGATCCTGAAAGATCACAGAATCATAGAATCACAGAATGTTTTAGGCTAGAAGGGACCTCTAGAAGTCATCTGGTCCAACCTCCCTATACAAACAGGGACATCTCTACCTAGGTCAGGTTGCTCAGAGCTGCATCAAGCCTGACCTTGAATGACTGTAGGGATGGGGGCTCCACCACCTCTCTGGGCAGCCCATTCCAGTGCTCTATGATGTATTTTCTATATTGAAAGGATAGGTAAGATACTGAAAATGAATCCTTTGGCTTATATCATCTTGGTTGGTTTGTTTTTTTTTTTTTTTTAATTCTTTGTATGTCCACTCACTTGCAGGCTGCAATAACTATAAATCAAATAGCAGCACATTCAAGTGCACTCCAAAGTCATAATTGAAAGGATAAATAGCCATACATGTTTAGGGGTTTATTAGTGATGCCATAAAAACATAAAAATTCCCTCTTCTAATCAGAGATGTCCTAACACAGAGTTAGGCAAGTATCTCTCACCATGGCCTATTAAAAAACCACTGGAATGTGAAGTAGCTCTTCTTGGAAAAGGAATTTAATCATACAACCTTTATAATGCCAGGGAGTTGTCAAATCACTCAGAGTGCATGCATTCTATTCCTTCCTCCAAGCTAAATATGCATTAAAAAAAGAGTCACAAGATGGCGTTATTAATAAAAAAAGTTCTGTTTCAAAGAAAATTTATGTTTGTAGCCTGATAGATACAGCAGATTGGGTAATTTATCTCCTTGGCAAAAAGTGTTTGTCTCACTCATTCCTTCTTTTAAATAAACAATCTTATACCTGCTATTAAACAGTCTGTAAATCTAAAATAGCAGAGCCTCCAAAAAGCATTTAATGCAGAACTAACTCCCATTTTCTAACTGAACAGTAGCTTCAATCTCAAAAGAAATCTCATGTAGTATGATAAACTTCCAGTTATGTTATCTATGCAATTTCTTTTGCAAAAACATCCGAGAAATGAGGTAGTTACTACAAACCCAGTTCTAGAATGCATAACCTATGTTGGTGACCTCGGGCTTTCAGTCATCGCCTTACCAGCAAGGCATGCACCTGTCACTGAACTAGTCTGTATCCTATTGCAGAGTCAAATCACTGGATTGACAAGATATCTTTGGTCTTGATTTTGACCCAGCTTACTGCGTTGACTACAGCAGAGTGGCCTTAAGATCTACTAACAAACATAAGGATACAGGAAATTAAAAAGCAGTAGTGACTATGACTTTGCTTCCTATTCTTGTGCAAATCATTTAATCAGTGATGTGAGCAGGGTATCACCAACACATTTTCCTCCTCTCAGTTCAGTTTTTCTGTCAAAGCCTAAATTAACAGCTTTTCCTTCAAACCTAGCAGGTGTTGCAGCTCCAGGGTCCTTCAAGACCACACAACTGTGGTCATGTGAGCCAGCAGTAAGAATGTTAACCTGGAACTTTCAATAGTATATAATTAAATGTCAAGTCCTTAAGTTTCATGCATTCGCTTTAGACCAACTGAATGTCTTAGGGCTTGGCAAGTTAAAACTAACCATTAAATTTCAGATGGAAAAGCACCAACAAGTAGTGCACTGGTAACACTCTGTAACCAGGAAGCTCTCTTGAGAGGTGAGACTTTCTATATTGTCTAGAATATCTCTTGAAAAGTAGTTGAGGTGATCCAGTTTTAGGAATTTAAGGATTACTGAAGATTGGAAAACCAAGATCCTTTGAAAATGAGAGAAATAGAACTACTTTATATTAACAATTTATTGTGTCACGTTACTTAACAGTATCAGAAACTACTAGTTGCAAAAGCTGTAATGAAAGCAGCATAATCTTTGATAAAAAGAAAACAATATGACAATTAAAACAACAACTCGAATCCCACATCCCTATCCTTACAAACGTCAACAGAGCTGGTTTTGTCCTGTAAAACACTATCTTGATACCTAATGCTGATTCCCATGTGCTTAACTGGGCTCTAAACTGAATACATTTCGACACCTGACTCAACTTAAATTAGACATTTTAAGGCCATTGACTTCATTTGAACTGAAGCACAATTGCACTGACTCAAGTTTACGTCCTTCTCCAAGACTGACATGCACTATTTAGCAACCTGCATTCACCTCTACAGCGCAGGACCAGAACTAGTACTGGTGACAAGAAAACAAGCAGTTACATCACTGAAACCACCTGCACAACTGTCTCGGCAAAAATTTTCTTCAGGTGGTCCAAAAGAGAAAGATGATGAATGATTAAAGCAACCCTTGCCACCAATTGCTTCCATGCAAAAAGTAACCTTGACTGGGAAAGGAGAGGGGCATCTTTACAGTGTCCCACTTCAAGTTACAATGCGCATGTTGAAGGTGGGGACCAGCTACCCATCACAGAACGCCGTTCAAGTGCTCTCAGAAAGCACTAACCCTGCGAGGCTCCCAGAACATCTAACCTCCTAGTCTGAGCATCCAAATTAGATTCTTATTCTCTAGGAACAAACATCCTTACTTCAAACCCTTGCTGTCACATATATAACTCTCACTCAGGTGCTGGCATATGTAGCTGTCTGTACTATCTTCCACCAGTAGGAACAAACATCCTAAATCAGCAGTCAAAAACAGTAAGAAAATTCAACGGAAAAATTAGACAGCCAAGAAGCTGTCTACCCACAGGATCACAAAGAAATATGGTGGTCATTGGATTAATAAAATAATAAAAACAACAGATCAAGAAGTCGCTTTGTTAGAGATTTGTGGTCGAGATTTGTTAGTTGCTAGAGATTTGTGGTCCTTGAACAAGCACAGCCTTCTATATTTTGGATGCAAGTGTTGCATATCTTAAAGAAATTATTAATAAAAACAAAAATCTTGGGGAAAAAGGCTCACATTAAACAACTTTACAAGAACTGTTATTAAAGATTTAATTAACTTGTTATTGTTACCAAATAGCTTTAAGGATTAAAGCAGCTACTTATGCTACATTATATTATTACACCACATTATATATAATGTTTATATTAATAATACATTTAAATTGTTTGTAGCTAAATACATTTATTGTACGGTATCTAACACAAAGCCATCCAGAGAGAAAACAGAAAATATTTCAACCACTCTGGTTTGGCTTTTTAATTAGAATTAGGTCTTTAGTCCCCACATAAATAATTGATCGGAAATCAGTGTTTCAAACTCCTTCCTCTGTATCCTAGAGGTATTTCATCACTTTAACCTGTTTAGTTCCTAAGCTTTAAATAATGTTGAATTGGTCAAACTCTGTATCAACGGATCTATTGCACGGTACTGCAACTTTGGCAAGCCAACCTCCTCCGCCTAGTTCTGCAAGTCCATTGCTCTTATTTTAACATACTAGTCTCACCAAAGGATTACGAATCAATCACTTGACCTGAAGAGATTCTTAGAGTTATTTCAGGGAAACGAAGCAATTGCAAAGGATGTTTCAGAGCACGTATTATTCTTTTTCCTCCTTAAAGAAACAGTTGTACCTGGAATATGTGATTATAATGGTTCAGAAATGGTGTTTCCTAGCTGCCACTTTTTAATTACTAGTATATTAATATAGGTATCATATAAAGTGCACACTAACATGTGAATTTATAATAGTAATCCGTACAATATATTTTTTTCTCAACAGTGCGTTTTGAGTACAATTCTAGATAGGGAGAAGCCCAATCTGAGTTTATATCTAGAACCAAGATTAAGCTCTTACGGAACCAGGGGTTTGGCTGAAGCTTTTATCTGGTAAAAACCTTTTCAGACTTGGTATCATGAAGTTTCCCATTACCACTCAAGCTGACTTAAAATTACCTAGAAATGCAGAGCCTATTGAGACTTACTGCTTAAATATACACAAGTTTCAATCAGATAAATTACTGAATCTCATGGTTTTTCTTTTCTCGCACAGAGTACATTAGACTATTGCCTTTTACAATATTTAATTAAACAATTCTATCAATTATCCTGAGCAAATACAACCATAGCTGCTTCATGCAGTGTTTTCAGACTTAGCATTCATTAAAAACTCCACTAGACTGTGCAGCGTATTAAATTCATTTTGCAAACATAGCAATTGTCTTACCTAAGAAAACTGTTCTTTATAATTAAAACATTTGCTCTTATTTGGCACTTTTCCCTCTGTAAGTTGAATTAAGAAGCTAAAAAAAGGCTCCCCTGCAGTACTGATAGGTGGAAGTGGGAGCACACACTTGGGGCTGGGTTGTGCTTTGCTTCCCCCCTGAATGAGAAGGATACAATTAGCCAACAAATCAACAAAACTGTATCTCAATCTCATCTGCACAACAAATAATAGGCTTGTAAAACCCACTGCCACAAGCTATTTCTGGAACCAAGGCCTTGCTATTATACACAGAGTGCGTAACTACATGGAAAACGGGCTTGCCCGAGACTGTTACAGGGCTGCCTATGCCAAGAGACATCTAGGATTTTTAAGATTTATTTTGAGATTGTACTCAACCACACTGAACTCCCTTCCCACCTACATTTGGTACAAACTATTGAACACATCTATGTAATATTTCACTTTGTCTGAGCCCCATGCGAGTGTACTTCAGGTATCCCTACATTAAAGCAGGTATGTCCTAAGCATCCATACACAAATTTGCTGTGTCCGTACCTGGACTCCCTTCTACAGCACCCCTAAAATTCAGCCTCCTATGACAATAGGGAGTTTTGGAAGGGAGTGGAAACAGGTCTACATTCAATTAAAAATCCAACAGTTTCAACACATGGGCTGAACTGCTGAGTTTTGAGGCTTACAGTTCAGATGCTTGGCAATATGAGATTAAGAATAACCTTCCTTTTCCAAAAGAGTAAATCCCAGTATTAGAGATGGTATACTGAAATAAATACCCAGCAGGGTACAATCTGATATAGCAATCACCGCCAGGAATCAGCAAACACAGGACCCTCTTCTCTAGGGAAAGCACTTGGTTAAGTTATATAATCTAGAATTAATCTAAAGGACAACTAGCTCCTGCGAAGCAATCCCGCTGCAGAACAGCACTTGAGATGGATGGTATGGCGGTATTAACAGCTTAGTCCACACTGCATTACCAGCTCCAATTAGCAGAAGCATCCAGGTTTCCATCCCTATCTTGACAGCTATATTTTTAAACTTTCTCCTTCAAGGAAAGAGGCCTACAGACATAGACAAAACACAGCAAAAGGCTGTCCCACAGCCATCAGTAAAAATGTTTATTATAAATCTGTTTATTTATGTATGCAGTGTTGGAAAATAAACAGAATTCCACAAACATATACAAAGGTTAATGTGCTGTGTCTGAAGGTCTTACCAGCACAAAAAGAAGTCAAGATGGACAACAATACATCAGACATTGGACTCAGATCTTAGTGCAGAAAGCAGAAAGGGAAAAAACAGATCTCACCGTGTCCTTCAGTTAGAACTTATTCTCTGAAATATTAAGCAGTGAGAATCTCTGAATTAACTGAACCCACTTGCATGGACAGACTTTGAAGAAATGATCTTCATACTGTTCTAGACAAACTTAAGATTTTGCTGGACTATTTTTTCCATTCATCTCCACACTAACTTAGTAAAAACCAATAAAAAGCCAAAAAAAAGTGACCATGATTTTTTTTTGTTTGAATGTCACAAGATCTGAGGCTCCATGTAGAGAACAAGCAAGAGTCCTAAAGCAAATGAAAAGCTTTTCTTTCTTGTGGTATGTTTAAGTAGACTGGTCAACCTTATAACATGCTTCATACCCATAAAATCCAACTTAAGTCAAGAGAAATGAATTGTCACATGCAGAGATAGAGCTTTATAACAAGTACTCAGGGCAAGAAGAAACTTCAGGGACTAGACTGACACTTAAAAGACTCATCAGGAGAGAAAATGCTACAAAGTTTCTAAAGAAGTGATCCAAGTCTGACTTACTCTGAGATATCACCTTGTGTTGGTGTGGAGCATATCTTCTTCTCGTTCCAATGTATTTTAACGTTATTTTGATTTTTATTTAAGGTACACCTGTGCCTGGATATAAATTTTTTTTGAAGAAAAATTTGAACACCTTTTTAAAACTTTAGAATTGTGTGCCACTTGTATAACCTTGACTTTACACAGGACTACTTGTTCCATATTTATACAGTGGCACCATTGGCAACTAATTAAAGTGCAAGTTTATGCTGGAAATGTTTACTGGAGTACTTTCATGAGAAAATTTTCCTTCACAGATGAAACTTCATTGTTTGCCTTTTTAAAAACAAGCTATAGTAAATCTGTTTATAAATAAACAATAATTTAAGACACTATTTTAAGAAATGGATCTTATATACGTAAACTGTAATTTCTGCCATTAGAGATAAACATAACATTTTGAACTGGAAACACAGTTCAGGAATTGTACTATTTTTCCTTCCCTTTATAATCCATAGCTGAAAGCTAAAATAAAAGTGCAAACCACTACAACCGTGAAATCATAGATTGAAACTGCATCCTGAGCAGCCTCAAGTCTTTGGTGGGTTGCACTTGATACATAGCACATTGTCAAGAGCACTCCCTGTTCTTATCACAATAGCTTTGTAGCTATTTAGGGAATTTAGTCACTTGAGCAAGTCTTTGCACATAAATAAAGACTGGGAGCATGAAAGAGAAAGCATTTTCAAGGCTTTTAAAAATGATAGATTAAACAGAACGTATTTCTCCATGTTATGGGTTCTGTGTACTGCAAAGGAGTGTTATGTTTTCCTTTCAAGCCACTATTTGTGCTTGTCCAATGAGGAGGCAACAGTAAGATTTAAACTCCTGTATTTTTTGACAAGAATCTGAAATGGTACACTTGTGAAAGCCACCAAGGCAGTAACAATAAAAGCAATCACTCTGAGGTTTCCTGTGTATTCCAATGCCCGGCATTCATCCTGTAAAATATGAGGAGATCAAGAAAAAAGATTCATCATCTCTTTGGGAGCTGAGAAGAAGTGGAACTGTAGATCCCAAGAGGATCCTTATCCCTCAAAGAAAGAAGGACCATGGAAGAAGAGTTCATTGCAAAAAGTTATCCTTCAGTTGTGTATAGCATTTTAAAATGACTGACAGTGCTCTAGAATCCTGCTCCATTTATTAGCCCTTACAAGAACAAACATTTTAGACAACTACCTGAAACCTCAGGGTACCTAAATAATTTTTCGTTTCTGAAAATACACGTCATGGACATTTCACACAAAGTTCTAAGTTAAAATAGGAGAAATTTGTTTCCTTTTTGGGGTATACTTATTTTCTTGTCTTTGGGTCCTTTAGAGTCTCAAATATTTATTAGCATCCTATGGTAATAAATGACAACACAAATCAGTGTCATTCAATTTTGACCTTTATCTTATTTTATGCATGTACATGCACATAAAACAGTACTGTTACTCCTAAATCTATCCAGATGCCAACTACATTAGCAGCAACATTTTCAATTCAATATTTTTTTTTACCTTCAGTACCTATGCTTCTTTTTTTTTTTCCCTAAAATAAGGTTTCATTTCATTACAGACTTCAGAATGGAGAACTGCTGGGTTAGCTTTCTTACTGGAATGCTCTGGTTATATGTAACTTGGGTAGAAGTTGGAAAATTCACAAGACGAAAACCTACCAATGTAAAGCAACAGTTGTTGTCCTCTTTTCCCTTGCTTATCATCAGTTGTCACTGCCCGCAGAGCACACCTCTGCTGTTGCTGCAGTGCAGCACAGCACATGCAGAAGCTACACAGTCCTTCATCAGGTTCGCTGTGAATTAAACACTTACTATTACAGCAAAGAGCTGTAATAGAGAAAATACCTGAGTCTCTACAAGGTATTAAGTCACTTGAAATCAGTGTAAAAACAATAGTGGACTTGGGATCACACGTTCTAAGAAGCTTCCTTTATATCTCTCATTACCCTAATTTTTCTCCCTGGTATTTTTCACACTGCTCCTCCTACGATGCTTTATCACTATGTAGTCTCTACAGTAATAAGAATACCAATCAAATACCACACGGTAGCTCTTCGCTAAAACAGTAAAATGATCACGTTTTTTTTCCCTTGCCCAAGATAAGTATTTCATTGTACACAGGAATAATATTCATCCACTAGAGCCACGCTGCATGTTGCCCTCTTCACCACTCAGTTCCTCGCAAGAAAGCATATTCTTACAGGTGGTACAGCTCCTAAGACAACTTGTGGTGTTCTCAGACTCCATATGCGTACCAAAGAACTCATTCAGTTACACATTAATGATTTTTTTTTAACCATTACTACTACAATGGAGTGACACATTAGTACTTCCATAAAATTTATTTTCCAATAAATCCAATTAATGAGGTAATTGCACACAGGCATGAAAAATAGTTTAAACAAGTCAATTAAATCATAAACAGTTCAGAAATAAGATAGTGTGCTTGTAATGCAATCAGTATTCTAATACACTAGTAACTAATAAACAGGATCTTAATTATATGTCAGGTCAAAAAGAAAAAAAAGTTTTAACTCCTAAAAAGGAGCTTTTTGCTGCTACATTACAGACTCTAGCTGAGTTTAGAGAAAGTGATCCATGTTAATGAGATCAAAATGCTGTTATCTAGAATAATAAGGATTTTTTAATTTTGAATAGACATGCATCTCCAAAATGGTCCAGATGACTGAAAAAAGCATTACTGACAGCAAGAAACTAATCGCACTATAATCTACATGATTTAATTATTCTTTAACTCAATGCTCACCCAAAAGCTTTTCAGAAAAGTTATATCACTGCTAGAATAAAATATTTGGTAATATTTTAATATTAATCCTCATAAATTAATCTTCTATTAATACACTGAACAGTACTGCTGGTCAAAATGAAATGAGCTGTACTGAAGTGATGACTCACGAGAAAGGCCATCTCTTGTTATTGTATAATTCGATGTTAATTTATGGGGCACTGACATCTATGAGCAGCACACTCAAGGTCGCTGAATTCCACTCACCAGACCGTCTCTTATCTGTCAAGTTGTAGTGCCGGCTGAGAACCCTTGTGGAAGGCTCCTTTCAGGTGGCTGGTCAGTGGACTGAGGGATCATTATTAGCAATGATCAGATTTATTCAAGAGCTAATACCTTAAATGCAGAGGATGGTACATTTATTCAAATTTAAAGGACAACTAGCATGTATTACTCTTAATTTATAACTTGTCCTTAGGAAAAGGCAACAAGGAAAATCCTCAGAGCCAAAGAAAAAAGCCTGTCTAGTGTAGCAATAACTTCACTTGCTAGCTTTAAAAGTAAATCCTACACCTAGCTACTATAGAGTGCTATACTGCTGGCACTTAGAACAGTTTAAGGGTACAAACTAGCTCCTTAAAAACCTGGCTTTCACTCAACTGGAGGCCACAGTGCAGCCTCTTGAATGCTGCACCTTCTCTGCTGTGTGCTGGATGCAGCAGAGCGGAGGTGACATGCCACCCCCGTCCCATGCCACAGCACCTGCAGAAGAGCCACTACACCCCAAAATCCTCAGCTCCTCGGCAACACCTTGAACTGAGAGGGCACAAAAGTAACCATCTGCATCATCAGTCTGTTAAAATTTTAATGGCAACTTTTGTGAACGCGTAATTCCTTGAGCAAGCAGTATTTCCCTCCGTATCTGGGGGATGCAATTTCAACCCAAGTACTGTGAGACAAAGCCATTATTTGCCTACTTGTTAGTTCCAAGAAAAATAGTATTTTGTAATATCCAATATTTATCCTTTCTTGAATTCACAGTCCAGTAAATTAGTGATTAGCTTTACAGGAAGAAGTGGCTAATAGGATTTTCCCAAGAAGTATTTGCCTAAAGCTCCTACAGTAAAGTCGGAATGGAAAGAAGGGTACAGAGAAAGGAAACCATTTTCCTACCTAACATATTTATACAGACCCATTACCCTCCTGTCTTGTCTCGTATGACATTAAACAATTTGATCATAAAAAAATCATGCCCAAAAGCTGCAGAAATACAATTAACACCTTGAAAAAAACGCAAAAAAAAAAAAAAGACAATCCCAGAGCTTTAGTCCAGAGATACAAATGGTTGGTTTTAAACCTTTTTAGGTTTTTAACAAAAAAGGTCATCTACTAGGATTTTTGAATATGTTGAAATTTGGCCTAGGGTCCCTCTGGTCACATAGGAATTAATCATTCTAAACTCTTAGTATATCCTTCTTATTTACTTGCCATAATTAAATTTGCTCATGTTTTTATTGTTTTATTTCTCTTTTACTCCCTAAGAATGAAGAGTGTCTTTACCTGTTCACTCCAAGTTGCCTAGGGACAGGCAGAGCAGCAGAAGGGCAACAGCCGGTCGCTCCCCCCAGCACTCATCACTAGGAACAAACGGCACAGGGACCCCAGAGACATCCACTTGGAAACATGTATGTGTTCGCTCTTTCCTTAAAGAAACAGTAGTAGGAAAGGGCTATCAGCCTGGGCTGAACGGGATAGCAGGGCAGGGTAGGGATCAGGGCCGCTGAGAGAGGATGGGGAGGTTCAGTGCTTTTACGTGTGGTCATGGAGCAGGACACAGCAGCACTGCTGACCTCTCAGGTTCTGGTACCATCAACAAGAGATGGATCATGGGTACCTAAATTTGTCACCCGTATGTCCAGCAGAGATGAATATTCACTACTCCAGTGCCTTCCAAGTGCACATCTCCAGAAAAAACAGCCTTCTTACATTTCCTTACCGCACTCCTATTACACCCCTCCCATAAATCAGAGTATGTATGTGCTATTTTTGTCCTTGCTCGACTTCGAACACACCTGCATATCTTTCAACAGCGTATAACTATAAATGACTAGTCAGCAGTTCCACGCAAAAAGATGCTACCGAGGGGTGGGAGGAACATGAATTATACTATATACTTTTTCAGCTCGAAGTAGTTTCTCCCACACTGAACTCTAGCAAAACACTCTTACCCACACAAACATGGGTAAAAACCTTCAAGCAACGTTTAAAACAAATTCCTGAAGCCTGATGCCTAAATATGTTCGGAAAACTCTTCCTATGGCTTTATTTACATTAGCAACTACTAGGCTGTTAGCCAAGGGCCTGCTGCAGAGCCACCCATCCCCTGAACAACCATCAGCCCCACAGCCCAACTGCCCTCCTGGCACTTCCCTTTTCCAAACACCCAAAAGCAAAGCTTTACATACAATTTACTCTTTGCTCTCTGCATGAACTAATGCTTATCAAACGCCCTGGTCAAACACAGAATCAGACTGGGTTATGAAACCGGTTTTGCAATTGATTTACTAGTTTTAATAGAAAAAAAAAGACATTTCAGTAGCATTTTTGCTAAACTGCTTCTCTACTACAACAATCAGCACTCCCCCTGCCCAACTTCTATTTTTAAAAAGTCAGTATCTTTGTTTGAAATAAGTAACGGACTGAAAAAAACATTTTATACAGTATATTATGCTGTACAAGCCAGTGTGGACATCAAGATTTTGAATATTAGCCATCACTTGGACCTTCCAAGCAGAACATGGAAGCAGCAGCATGGCTCTTCTGTAGCTGAAGCTGCAGCACACCAGTCCAGCACAGGCTGTGCAGGAGACTTTCCATTAAGATGTTATGCCAACGAGAACAGTTCTGTAGAAGATCTTAGGCCATATACCAAATGACCACTGCCTGTACAGCAGGAAAATAACCTCAATCTACTACGTAAGAAGTTAAATTCATTAACAAGGACAAAGTTCCATGCTACTCTTAGAGCAGAAATAATTCAGAAAGTTCAAGTCTTACATAATCCAACACAGTCAGTTTTCTTTTCCTAATTCCCCCACTTGCTTCCCTGAAAAGAAAAATATCCTTTGAATAACCCGTGTCTCAAAACCAACAGAAAAGGAGACTATTTTACTAAGAAACTCGTGAAGTACATTGATCTTCATATGTGTTTCTGAGAAAAACTAAAAAGGTTAAATTGATCTTCCCAATGTGTTCCCAGAGCTTTGCAGTCAAACCCGAAATATCTTAACGGCACCAAGAAGAGGTTTTCCCATCCAGCTGTTCGTTTCCAGCTCCTCAGGACCAGCCTCACCCTCTGCAAATCCTTTTGGTACTGCATTGCATGTGTGTCTGTCCAGCACCCCCCAATTTTCCAGCTCACAGAATTGAAGGGTTTGCAAAGATAACCATTTACACACAGCTGTATTTGAGCCAGCCTAGAGAGTTAATTGAAGGTAAGGCTGCAGGATTCAGCTTATTCCACACAGAGCTCAGGGCTTCTGCTGTTTGAAATCAGTCTGTTCTCAGGCCAGTTCAAGAGTGAACAGTCCCAGAGCATGGTTCCTGTGTCTATGGATGGCTCCATCCTGTCACACACCATCCATTCTGAGCTCAGAATCTTAAAAAATGGAGTATTTTTGAAGTATCTAATATACAAATCTTATATGGAAGTCTCAGATTCTTAACTCTGTCCAATCCATACAAAATATTGGAAAAATACCAGGCAGAGTAAATAACCCAATAATCTTGATTTAAAAAAAAAAAAAATTAAACTTAGTTTCTGGTGCCAAATTTCATACAAAATGCTAGGTTGACATTTAAAACACCTTCTTGCACAAAGGGCACTGTTCATATTACAAAAAATTAATTAACCAGACCTCACAAGCTTTTATGTATTGTAATTCATGGATTACTGAGATTCATAATTGAATAATATGTAGATGTCACCTAGAGGTACTAAACCAATTCTCCTACTTGTAATTGCCTGAGTAAGTAAGAATGACACTTACTTTAGCATTTTCTCTCTGATTAAGGCCACTATAGATTTGCGGTTGCCTCCATGTAATATAAATCAATAAAGAATAATTTTCCAGGCAGTAAATCAATTGTCAGTTCACAGACCCTAATACCCCTGTGCAGGATTTATTGAAAAAATGAATAGCAATCTTGTTAGTGGATATACAACATGCTTTATGGGCCCATAATGGTGTAAGGCCCAGTCCATTACTGACACTGCTGTACCTGCCAAGTTCATTAACACTCTCCTTGCTTTTTAGAACCGTGTTGAAATAGAAGAAAAGTGAACAGACCTCTGAACAGGAAGAAAATAAACAACTCTATTTGCTTTATACTTCTCCTTATTAGCACCTTGGTGTCTGAATATTCCCATTTCTCCTGTAAGACTTGAATGGAAACATGCCACTACACTTACTGACTGTTGTGACATTATTAGCCGATAGACCGAGCTAAGACTGAGGGTGTAGTAGTTAAGCAGCCTGGAAAAGTACCAATAACAACAAAACCACTGAAAAATGTGAACCTGATTAGACTGAAGCATTTAGTATGCTTGCTTGTTTTGGGCTTTCTTCAGAAGATAGACTCCCTTCTCTCTATTGCCCTCCTTGACTTTCATACAATCCTGCACTGTTACAGGATACAATTCCAGATCCAATGGACTTCTTCCTGGATCTACATTGGTATTGTCCACGTTTCCTCATACAAGTTGTATTTTCTTTAGTCACTAAAAACTAGTTTTATTATCACAGTGCCAAAAGCCACGTGTCAAATGCTAAAGGGCTACCGGTAAAATCCCATCTAGACCGCTTCAAATCCCAGTGTATCAATGTAAAGAGCACGCACAGCAAAAGAGCATCCATGCAGACCATTCCCCAAGACTGGACTTCAGCTCCTTCTTAATGCAGGGAAATGCATCTTAGAAGCACTCAGTGAATACATACAGCTCCGTTGTCATTATCTACAAATGAACAACAGGCACATTCTTTGCCAGCCCAGGAGGAAGAGAGCAAAGATTACTTTATCTCCTCGACAAAGAACTGCCAAGGGCAAGTTCAGCCCCAGGTGAAGTGGGAGCTCCAACTAATAATAATAATTTCTTTTTTTTTATTTTAATCCACGCCACAGGAAAGTGTCAAGAAAGAATTTTTTTCAATGGTTCAAAAATCTGTTCTATGACAGTCAACCTGCATCACTGTAATTCACTTCTGAATCACTTGGCACTGCCACCAATGTCACCTTTAAAAATAAAAGGTATTTGAACTTTTCTCCATACAAAGAACAATGCTTGCTCTCTCTTACAAAGCAGTGGAAAGAACAAGTAAAATAGAAGCTATATACATACAGTTTTATGCAGAGAAGGAAAAATTATGCCTTATGTCAGACTATTATGAAGAAAGAACTTGTCATAAATTCAAACTAGGCTCATTCCCTTACACATAAAATAAAGGTTGAGTGCAACCTTCAAGCAAAGGAGACAGAAAATGTGCATGCATTGTACTATCCACACTCTCCCACAGTGCTGAGAAAATAGGACCTTAATTATCCAACATTGTTGTCACCTAAACTAAGAACTAATGCTCCCCCATTGGTTTCTGAAAATCTGTTCCACTCTCAATTCAGTATCAAGCCCACATTGCACAGTCTAACTTCTCATCCTACTCCTAAGGTTTGCATTCTTTGGTATTCTGAATTTCACATCTTTGCTGGGAGATAAACAGAATTGGACAAAAAGTATTCATTAAAACCCATTTCTCTAAACGGCCTTAAAAATGAATACTCTCTTCCCCCCAACCCCTGCCGATTCTGCCAATACTTTTTAATACTATAGATGCTATTTAAAATGAGTCTGTAGATTCTTTTGATCAAGGTAAGATGTGAACACCTCATCTGAGAGAGCAGATCATTTTGCGGTTCTAAGAAAGAGAAAAAAAAAGTTAAATTCAAACTGAATACATACCTATTTGTCTTTTACCATCCATATAAAATAAAACTATTTTATTGCAGGTAAATGCTTTTCATTCTTCTTGTTACATAATATTTTCAACCAGCTAACCCTACAACAATGCAGTTCAGGTTGGAAGGTAAGTTTGGAGGTCTCTAGCCCATTCCCCGGCTCAAAGTTCAGGTTGCTTTGGGTCTTGCCCAGCTGAGTTTTGAGTATCTCCAAGAATGATATTCAAAAACCTATTTGAGCCTCTACTCCACTGTTAGACTGCTCACACGATGAGTTTTTTCCCCAATCTATCTGATTAGGTGAAAGTACCGTTCATCCCTACCACTTGCACCTCCATGATTCATCTCCCTCCAGCTTCTCCGTAAATAAACTGGATCTTGTAGTCTATTCTGTCCTGTCACACAGAGTATCCAGAAACTTTCCTTCTTTTCCCCAATGCCCCAGCTGCCCAATCCTGCAAACTCCCACTCGTTTCCTGCTATTCTCCTTGCTAGTGCCACCAGCCAAACAGAGTCTTTGCCTAGTGGCTTATATCCTACAGCCAGCACATGATGTACACGGGGTAATGACGCTGGGAAACGACAGTAGCAACTGCTGGAAGCTCTTCTTCTGCCACATAGCATGAACATTTTCTCCTTTCCAGCTGGATTTTATACAGTAACCAGTAAAGGATCAATAGTTACAGGTAAGTGTTAATTTTCTATTTACAACAGAAAAACGCAAATCATGGACAGTAGAACATCCCCATCTTTTCACAGTAACCACCTGATGGATGGAATAGCAACTGAGTCTAAATCATTAAAAAACACTGATGATAAAAGGAAAATTCATAATTTGAGAAACCTATATAATGCTATTAAACAAAGTTAGAAACGAAAACCACAAAAAATGTTTTCTCAAACTGGAAAACTCTTTGTAATTAACACATTTATTCCAGGTGTCACTTCGCTGGGATAAGGGATTATTTGCTTTCTTATCAGGATTTTACTTCTTTTTTTTTTTGCTTTTTTCCCCCCATCACAAATAGAACAAGAAGGATACTCAATGCATTAAATAAACACAATTTCAAATAACAAAAAACCAAAATACACCAGACTTCAAACTGGAACTTTATTTTCTTTCTACAGATTTGACTAAAGGGATTTCCCTTTAGTTACAAGAAATTACTTGATGAGGAAGAGCTTAATTTGCTGCTTATATAGGACCTTGAGTAACATGGGCTTCTCCGTTCAACAGAGCAAACAAACATCACTCTGATATTCCTGAAATATTTCATTTCATTATTCCCCACACTATTCCAAACAATGCTTCGGACGCACACCTAAATTTTTTACTTCACTTAATTCAATACTATTGTATAATCTGTCTGTGCTGCTGCAGGACTTCAGACAACAACCCCCATGCAATTCTCTGGGTGATCTACACCTCTACAGATATCACTGCCCCTGCACTCCTCACGCACCACACCACACAACTTGCAGCGCAGCCAGGGATTAGAGCACACAACACTCATCGAGTCCTTTCGCTCCGTTTTGCAATGTCGTTTGTCACAAATGACTGTGATCAACATTGTCACACTGCTTGTTCAGTCCAAAGAACAAAATTATTTCAACCAAACGTAGCTAAAATTGAATGTTTTGTTTTCCCCGCATGACTTAACATCTTTGAGGAGAATGAAGAAAGGCAAAAGCAAACATATTCCCTGATGAATTAAGAAAGTTTTGTGCAAGAGCAAAGGAATTATCCACTAGCTGTACGATAACCGTTCTTGCACAAGAAAAAACAACATGCCAAGTCAATATGCTTACACTTCCATACCCAACTCAAGCACCACTTGTGCTTACACTTCAGCATAAGCTTTATACTGCGTCACTGAGTATGTGCAGAGAGCACCCATAGCTGCCAGTGCAGAGCAGCTCAGACTCTATCTCCATCTACCTATCCAACTTATTCCACAAGCACGAAATTGCTCAGTTGACACATTTGATTCCCAAGACTAGTTTCCAGAGAGTCCCTAATGAACCGGACTCCACACAAAATACTGGGCTCAATTCTCCTCCAAGCTCCAGGTCCTCTCCTTGCTATAGAAGCTTTACCTCACACAACAGCAACCTAATTCCAAGCTATCAATTACTCCTGGATGAGAGGAAGAGTAACGGATGCCCCCTTGTGGAAACTATTCCATTTTTCATCAAATCTCTCAGTAACAAGAAAAAGAATAGCAAAGAAAAACACTGTTGCCTAGGGGAGCTGCAAGGGCAAAGACTAGGTGTCTAGTTCCTGCTTCCATTACAGGTGCTGGCTGTCACTCAATACCTGCTTAACGCAGAACGCAAGCACTCAGTGCAGGCACGGTGAAATATTGAGCTGTTAACTGAAAAGGGCATTATGACCAATTCCTCCTACTCCTAAGGCTACGTTCTAACAGGGTAATCTTACTTGCATTCTTGAAAGCAAATCTGATATGATCCAGAGCTGGTGTGAACCCCAATCTGAGCCATCACCTGAAAAGCCTAAGGCCTGAAAAATGTGTATCAAAGGAAAGATGCTAAAAAAAACACCACACTGAAAATCTCTATCTTGTGCTTTCTGTTCCTCTTCACTCTTCTGCAGATCTAGCCCAGGAACCTCAAAAACTTCATAAGGCAACAGGCTTCACAAGAGCGAGCCCTGCTACCATACTCACAGAAAACCACTCCACTGGCAATCCTGCAAGTTGGACTCCTTGAGAAGACACCAGAGGACTGGAACATCTCCTGAGGCACGCAGACTCTGAATGCCTCCCTTCTGCTACACTTGTGCATTCTGCAGTCACATCCAACAAAAACAAATCCCTGCTCTTGATAACAAATGATGGCGTTCTATAGAGTCTGAGCTACAGCCCAGGAAAGAGGCTCCCGCTGACACAAAAACTCTGAAGCAGGTGGCTAATTTCTATCATTTTAACCATACTTTTACATTGAGCACAATATTAAACATTCTAATCGATCCAGATGGCTGGATGACTTGCCTGAGATGCAGTCAATATTTTCTTTTAAATGAGTTTAAATGTCTACAGCTTTTCTGCTATAATGGGCTCATCACTAACAGTAACCCATTTACCATTTTTATGCATATGCCTTTTTTTCTAATACTTAATCACTCAAAATATATCAAAAATCAAAGAGAAGTAGAAGGAGATCTCCTCTGCAAAACTCATCTCAGTGCAAAGACATCCAAGCTGAAAAGGCATCTGAACTCAAGAACAGTCAACATAAGCTTCAGGAAACTTCATCCAATAACTTCAGGGTTGAATTAGCCTATTTTGTTTATTTTTAAGGCTTTTGTGCACATTCTGCTCTATAATTTGCACATCACCTTGTTCATTATTGAAATAGCATTTCAGTACATACCTAATCAAAATAATTACTACAAATTGTTTAGAACTGTGAAGCATGTGGGACTAAGCTTTCAGTTCAGCAGTAAGTCTATGTAATCACACAGAGAGCTGCTCTAGAGACTTTTTATAAAGTAATCAAATGGTGAAACTTAGCAATGCAATTGATTTTCTTGTCAGACGATCTACATCACTGCCTGAGATGCCAAACGACTGATGAGGAATTCATTTACCTACAAGCCTCGGAGCAATCACTCACCTACCAAAGCATTTGAGTAGGTGGGAGTCTGTTTTAGACGAGTCACCTAATTATCTGCAATACATTGCAACACTCAGGAATATGCATTTTACTTTCTTTCTTTCTTTTTCATTTCTCATTGGCACTTTTTCCTTCTCAAATGAAGCTTCCTTCTTTCATGCCATGTCAGAAAAGACACATGATAATGTTGTAGCATTCAATGAGGTGCTACTTCATTAACGACTGAGTTATGTCACATCCTTTCATACCTTGCTATGTGACTGCAACAACTTGACAAACCCTAACACAATGCATCAGCCCAAGTGCATAAAGAGACAGAGCTTTCACAAGTCTACTGTCATGACAGCATTTCTTTATTTTTTGCTCTGTAGGTTCTCCTTGCTGAAGGCTGCACAAGTCCTCCAAATACATGTTGGCAGGCCACACACTGACTCACACATCCTACTGTTATCGACTAATCAGTAGTCACATGGCACAGAAGTGTTTGAAGTGAAACAGTACCACAGTACTGTGCACCAACTTTTCATCTGGAAATTCCAAACGCGAACAAAAGATATGCTATAATACGGGGCTTCATATGGCATTCCTGATTTTGCTATTCCCTGCATGGTCTTCTGCATAACACTTCACCTTGACCTGGTTCCCAGCCCAAACAAGGGTATGTTATACAATACTGTTTCATTTCTCAGGACTGTTACAGGAATGCACTGTTTGTTAAATGGATTAAGAAATCTTTCAGTAGTGGCTAGGGGACTTAACCGCCCAAAGGCAGCAGAAGACTCACAGCTAAGAACAAGATACTCTTTTTAACCACTTCTTTCCCAAGCAGGGTTGCTGGAAATCAGGTTCTACCACTACAACTTGCCGCTAATTTTCAAATGTGCTGGAGGAGACTAAAGTCTGACAGAACCATTAAAATTCAGAATACTTGTGCTCCTAAAGTCCATTTAAAGGTACCTCCTATTCCATGTACTAGCCATAAGCTTTGTTGATGACTACAATCTTCATAACGCACAAATTCTAAGTACACATTTCTAAAGCGAGGAAAAACAGTAAAAAAGTTTTCAGCTAAGTTATATGCAGAGGGTTGATTTCATTGAAACCCTCAGTGCTGCAGCTACTAGTGAATGTACTTACCGTGTGCCCTGGAGAAAGCTACAGGTGATGGCCACATTTTCCTTATGAATCACCATATTTACTTCTGCACCATACTACTCTCAAGTGTCTTTTGCTTTTACCTTTCGGGAGAAATAACTTCTAGTTGATGATGTGGAACAGTCTAACCTCGCCACATCTCCATTTTACAGACAGCAATTTGTAAAAGAGCTTTTGTACTATAAATGTTGACATTCTTCTAATGCATGCAAAACCCCTAGAAGATTGGAGGTAATATGAGGCATCGTTAGGCATGAACTTATTTTTATGTATCTACTTGAAACGCTTGACACACTGCGTATCACTGAAAGAATTCCTTAAACACAATGAACTCATACAAAGATACTACACCTTTTTTTTTTCTTCTTTAAATGAGGTGTGGTACTAGTATACAGTAGGTTAACATACCTGAGCTCAGAAAACCCATTCTAACATCTGTGTTTTGCACTGGCTGCAATATTTTTCTGCCTTTTCAGATAGTTGATCCATCAGTCAACACTTCATAAAGATGAACTTCTCTGACATTTTTGTCAAAGTTCAAAAATTCTAGAAATTATTTTGAAGGACAGATTGAAAAGGGAGATCAGTATTTTAAGCTTCAGATTGAAATCTTAAGCAACTAATTGACAAGAACAAGCCAAGCCGTAAAGAAATATGAACTGACATACAATAAAGGATTGACACACACTTCATATATTTATCATCTTAGCATACAATGCCAGTTAAAACCAAATGCAGAACATCTTCATGTTGACTAGTGTTTTTTCCTGAGACAGCAAGAAATTTAGTCCATTTGGTCATGTTGTGGGACCTTGTGTTCAGAACAAGTCCTAGGAGTGCCTTCCTAATTAGTAGGGATGAGCTTTCAAATACTGGGAAAAGGAAAAGAAAGGCATTTTATACAGCTCTTTCTCTGCATGTGGTACTAGGAGAAGGGCCAAGTGTGCTCCAGAGCTTGAAAAGTATCTGCATATGTAGCTCCAACTTCCCAAACGGAGCTGTTTCCACTACCTCACCAACCACAATGCACCTCACAAATACATGACGTAGTTTAATTATGTAGATGCAGATTATGGAGACAGTCTGACCTCCAGCCTGAGAAAGATCCTCGTACTTCCCAAAAAAAGCATCCCTTGAGTATCACTTCCAAACTTGAATTAAGTTGCCAGAGAGTGCAACAACAATGTCGAGTTATTCAGGAAGTCAAACATCTGTACTATCAAAGCAAAGCACCTTGTTTCTAAGTCTAAGTGTGTATTTCATTATACATCTATGCAACAGAATAAAGAAACTCCTGTTTTCTCAGCCCTTATGTACACACTCATTAAATTCCTCTCCAGTTCTGTCTTTGATCAAGACAATGGACCGTACTCCTTGAGTCTCTCAGTACAGTATGTATTCAGGGTTACTCTGTGGACTTCCTCCAACACCTCAATATCTTTGTGAATAGTCTGTTTTAAAAGCCACCGCATCCTTATCAAGTAGTCTGTACTGTTAGCACTGTGTTTCTTGTTGAAACACTAGTAATTTCTTATGCTCCCAGGAAGGGGCTAATGGGACTAATACTCAGGCAAATCCTTCAACTCCTTGTTTGAATCTTTCCCAGAGCAATTCTCCGCCCTAGAGAAAGAACTACTTTTCATTTAAGCATATTAAAAACACATTGCTTTCTCATACTCTGCTTGTCAAGTGAAAAAATAGCTCTCTGATCAGCAGCTTCTGCTCTTATTTACCATTTTAAAATTGCTAGGCCCTTCGTGAAGATCACCAGTGCTAATACTGTCTTTGGGTGGCTATTTTCTTTAATTCCCTATCTTCTTTCTGATATTCCACTCTGTTCACCTTCCTCACACCCCCTGCACAGTGCTCCTTGTGCACCTGTCTTAGAAGCATTCCCTTCTGGACCACTTATTTTTCAGACTACAACCTTATCTGGGAAACAAAGAACCACCTTTTTTTTTTCATCTTCTTTATACCTCCCTGCAAGTCAGGCCACAGTTATTTCTTCTCCTAAGTCTCAGGTCTACCTTCATTGTCATGTAGGAATGAATAGCCTACCAAAGACTTCGAGAAGGTCGTCTCCAGACCCAGATTAAAAAGAAAGAACCTCCAAGGAAGTAAATCTGAGTAGTTTCATCAAGTGTATCAAGACACACAAGTTATCAATTCAGCATATTGCTTAATAGCTTTTTATAAGTGTTACTGTGAGGTGACTGAAGGAAACATCCTTTTTCTCCAAGTCTGCAGATGTTTCTCTACACGATCCCAGTATTAGAGGAAAGGCTACTGTACGTAACTGCTGACCTGCAGCACGAGGGAGAGGGAGGAGGAGGGCAAGAGCAGTAACACAGACACTAACAGTCTTTCCTTCACATGATAATTCTACCATGAGCATATATTTCATTAACCTAGGCTGTTAATTAACCTAGACCCAACAGCCTGTTTCCAGACTCCTTTGTAAGGCAGTGTATGACTCCACTGAAGCCTACCTGTGTGTGGGGTGGAAAACGTGTAAGCAGATGATCCATTCACCTACCTCACCTCAACACTAAAGGCTGTACCAATATAGAGAAGCATAAACAGGTTTCTCTGGCTGTTGTAGATCTGCCCCCATAGTCTCTCAACTGTTATAGTGAGCTACCATTTTAACCAGTCTCAATAACAACAACTATTGGACCAAAAGAGGATCATTCCAGACTTGCAAAATCTCGTCAAACCTGAAGACAACTTTTACAAAGGCTCAGGCATTTCCTGCCTTTTCTGTTGGTGTTCAGTACAAAGCAAACTTTCATGTTTTTTCATAACTACTTCTATTACATCTTTCTCTCTTATTCTCTCATTTAAATAAAAGCCCTGGAAACCTATGGTTTCATAGATTGCCCACAACCCACAATTTATGGATGCTACTTGCAACCTTCAAAAGCTTTTAAAAATAGTACTGGATCTATTATTGTGAATTACAGTAATTGCAGCAAAGATTTAAGAGGCACTTTGAGAAATTTCAATTTCATGGTATGTTTCTGAACCCACTCCCTTGGCATCTGGGGGAAAGCTCAGTTATTTTTTGTAAAAGAGCTTTTCTTCCTATCTTTTGAATTCAAGTTTCTATTGAAACTTCAGTATCAAAATTTCTTGTAAGGAAAAAAAAAAAATGCTGAGTTTCCAATTCAAACTATGACAGAGGCAGAGATGGTATAAGACCAGAGCCTAGCCTCAGCTCTATGAGTTTATGTGGAAAGCTACCCATCAGTAAAGAACAGTCTTTGGTGCCTCCGTTTTCTTCAACTTTTGGGGAGTTTCTTTTTCCAAGGTTTTAAACTCAAAGATCAACGTATTCTTGGATGAGCAATCAAAACAGCTTATAAATATGCTATTAATGAGAAGTAGTAAGAGTTCCTTAGTATGTTAGACTGGAAGAAACAGTCAAGGAGCTCCTCAGCTTCCTTTACACAGCCTGTCCACTACCCTATCACAAAAACAAATTGTTAGCATTTGGAGAGGACAGGAACCATGTAACAATAAGCTAAGCAAAGAGGACAAGGTCTCCTCCTTTACTTCTTCCTTCCAAAAATGCAGCTTTTCTTATCTTAATCCTAAAAGCATCTCTTAAGTCTGCATACTCAGAGTACAGGCTGGAACAGGCAAATCTATTACCTCACAGGCAAGAACTGAGCATGCAGCAAGGCAGAGGAGAAACAGGCTGACACAATGAGCAAGACATAAAAAACACCCTTTAAAAAGGATCCTTAAGATGCTAGGGGCCTCACAAAGAGTTTGCTCTGACTGGGCTGAGAGTAGTCCTAGAGGAAAGGATGAGCTCACAAGGATAAATGTAGATTTGAGTGCAAGTCTTTCAACCTCCAGACTGTCTCTCAGTCATTTCCAGACACACCCAGTGATTTCTTCCACTTGAAAAAAACAAAAATAAAAAACTCTAGCTAACATTCCTATGGCTTCACAACTCAAATTCTTCCTGGTGGTTTTCAAGTGTTTATTCCAGTGACAAGATGCAAGAATATCACCTCGAAATTTCTAGCTGATACTACTGTAATAGCTTGAAGTCCAAGTCTCCTTCATCTGGGCCATCACTGATGCAATTTAGATCCATTACATCCTCTGGAACTACTTAATAAAATTTCATAGACAAGTTCCCGAAATTGCCCCCTATCAATGTACAAGGGAAATTTTTTGTCTGGTACAATATAGTACATTTTACAGCTTTAGGTGCTACCCAGATGGTTACCCCTGAACTCAGCTTAGGCCACCTCTGTCTTTGAAGCTATAATGTTACACGTCTTTTGGAGAAGCGGGAAACATATTTTTGCTTTCCATTTTATGTAAAATGGGGAATTAATCAAGTAGCAAGTTCTTTCCATGCAACTACAGTGGTAGCAGAGTAACATAGTAACAGTAACTTCTAGGAGGAAAAGAAATTATCACCAGAATCATTGGTTGAGTTCTTATTTGTGTGCTACTTGAAAGGCAGTTTCATTGACAGCTCATCAAGTTTTAAATTACTGGTATGGGAGCAATCATGTTTTTCAGATACCAGAAGGATTAGTTATTACCATAGGAACAGGAGCTGAATCACACTCCCCTTTCTTTTCCCCTTTCCTCACCTCACACTCCCCCATACTACAAATGTTATTAATGCTTATATTCAGATGAACAGCCTGCAGACCCTTGCTAATACCCATCTTCAAATAACAGATGGAGACAACTGCCCTATTGATTAGGCTCCAGCACAACTGCATTAGTTTGTGTTGGACTTGGTCTTACATTTCCTGTTGAGCAGGTCGTGAAGTGACTTCTCTATCAAAATTGGGCTGCCATGACCCTGAAACTCTCTCGCTTCTCTGAAATGGCAGCTCCAAAAAGGGCAGGACTAAAACAGAAGAGAACAAAGACTCTGAACCTCTAATTTGGGCTTTTCAGAAGCAAGAAATGAAGAGCTTCTCAGTTGCTTTAGATAAAAACGAGAGTTGCAATCCTCCTAGGCATGCAAATGTAAAATACTCCCAAAAAGTGGGTTTATTTTTTATCTTTAGAAATGAAGTATACATTAACCAGAGGACTGGGTGGGAGCAGGATGCTTTGTGGGTGGTAGATGATGTATTTGATTCCTTCAGGCCCCACCAACACGTTTGGTTTTCTATGGCCTTACTCCTTCCTTGTTAGCAATATACTGTGGAGCCTGGAGCAATACGCTACAGGTCAGAAGGCAGGCAACTATCACTGGCTTACAAAACAGTTCTGTTGCTGAATCAGTATTTTCATGGCCTCCAGCTACTAGAAATGTCAGTATTTACAGAGCTGCCAAAACACTGAAATGTCATTTTCAAATCAAGGCCTAAACGATGATCTCCGGTACACTTGTATAATAGGATGCCAGCAGAATCACTCAGGATTTGCAGATGAAACTGCTCAAAATACAGCCTCATCACCTTATTTATTTGCTAACTTGTCTCTTAAGCCATCATTCTCAGAACACTTAATGGTGAGGGAAGCTAAGAAGCCAAAACTCTCAATCCTGTTAGGAGAGCTGTTAGGGCTTCTTCATTCTCCAGTGACTAACCTCCTTGCAGGCTCTTAAAGTTCTGCTGCAGCAATGGGTAGAAACGTCATCAAGAGAGCCGATGCCTCAGCTGGTACAATGACCAGACACTCTTCCCAGCAAACTCAGCACTCCTCTTCATTTTACACCCTAGCTTTCATTCTGTCATTTATTTTCTCCTCTTCCTGTTATGTTAGCCAAGTTTCTGGCCATCAGTTACTTTCCTGACAGGACTCCCATGACTTTCTGAAAGCTGATAATCAAGGGAACAAATCCTTTACTCAGAAGTTCATTTTTTACTGTTACACTTTTTTTTTTTTACTTCAGTTCATACCTTGCAGCATGAATGCACGCACAGGAAAAACACAGCTTTTACATATGACCACTGACTGTGCAGTTGAGGGGAAACTGTGGCTACAAAGGTAGGCATAACAAATAAAAACAATGATAAGACAAAATGTAAAAGTAAGTAGGGAAAAAGGAACAAGTAATTTAATTGTTCTCCCCCCCATGGCTGCACCCTACTACTTAGCATCATCATTGTGAAGAGCAGTGGAAACAGAATGACCCAAGCCAAGAAAGAGCTCCTGAACAGCGTGAAGGCCAGACACTGCTGTATCGGACAAGCCAGCCAACAGTCTCTTGGGGCAGCAGACGACCAGCAACTGAAGAGTTCATTAATCTTTTCAGTGCATGACCATGCTCTTCAGTTTTAGTTGGTGACAAGCGAGCAACCAAAGAACTGTAAGTGGCATTTCATTCATCTGGATCCAGCAGATCAGTATTCACTCAGCATGCAACAACTCCCTGCATCTCAAAGGGATAAAATAAATTGTCAGTCAGCAGCATGCTTTTCTTCATAATTGTTCTAGTTTTGGCCGGGGTGTAGTTCATTTTCCTCACAGTAGCTCCTAGGGGGCTGTGTTTTGGATTTGTGCTGAAAACAATGTTGATAACACAGGGATGCTTCAGTTATTGCTGAGCAGCGCTTCCGCAGAGTCAAGGCCTTTTCCCTTTGTCACCCTGCCCGACCAGTGAGCAGGCTGGAGGTGCACTGGAGGCTGGGAGGGGACACAGCTGCGAGAGCTGACTCCACCTGACCAAAGGGATATTCCAGACCACATGATGCCATGCTCAGCAATAAAGTAGGGGCAAGGCTGGCCAGGGTGCTGTTCTTCGGGGACTGGCTGGGCATCAGCAGGTTGGTGGTGAGCACTGGTTTTCACTTGCTTCCCCTGTCTGTCTTGGCTTTTATTTCCCTCTCTGTATTTTCCTTTTCATTACAATTTATTATTTTATTTCAATTACTAACCTGTTCTTATCAGAACCCATGAGTTTTCTCACTTTCATCCCTGCAATTCTCTTCCCCCCATCCTGCTGGGGGGGAGTAAGCGAGCGGCTGAGTGGGACTCAGCTGCTGCCCAGGTTCCAACCAAGACAATAAGGCATTCTAACCACCACTGACTTGCGTGACACTTGCAGTGAACAGAATTTAAACTCAGAGCAGGGCTCTGGGAACATACTAAGCAGTACAAACAAGAGAGGGCTGCAAGAACTTTTTTCCTCCACTTCAGATATTGCAATGGCCTCCCATAGTGTAAGGGGCACTAATTGAATTTAAGAGATGTAATAAGCAAGAAATTCTCCCGCTCACTTCATTTCACAATGAAAGCCAGCTCAACAGTACTGGCAGTGGCAGCAGCACAGGAACTGCACATAAGTACCAATTTCACAGCCAAGCAGAAGAGATTGTGGAGCTGTAAAGTTCACTGATGAGTGTTAGCTGAGGGCAGTCCTGTACAGCAGCAGTGAAAGTTTCACAAGCACTCTCTTCAAGAGGGTACAAAAATCAGACTATCCATTTTGCCAATAATAATCCTTGACTGGTGTCATTTTCAGTGTCACAGAGAATTTAGATTTCACTCATTCCTTATCAAAAAGTTTAACTGCATGCTTCAACAGCATACTACAAAATCTGGAACTGGAGTTCAGAAAACAGAAGTAATTACAAATATCATTTCTACATGAAAGCATTTCAGATTCTGAAGTATTACCATTTCAGGAGTTTAACTGTGTTTTTACTGAAACATAAATAATACCACTACCAGAGAACATTCGTCTCAGTGCTGAAGAGAATAAGGCAGACAAAGATAAATAATTTATATTATGACAAGCCCATTAAAACATGCACCTGCAAAATGCTATGGGTATGACCATGGGTGTTAATTTGGCTTCCCGGGAAGCGTTGAGCTCTCTAGCTCCAGACTGCAGTATGCTCAGAACCACAACAGAATCACAGGTCTGATCCATGTGTTGGCTAGCAAAAACCAGTTTGACCAGATCCAAGGGGAAGATTCTTGGGAAGATTAAATGATTTTCTAGGGAAGTTAAATATTTGCACTGTTTTGTTATCTTTGTGGAAACAAAAGCTACTGAGAGAGAATTTCCTTCAAGAACTACTGGGTCTCAGTATGGATTTTGATGGATTAGGTAAGCAGCAGTGCAGAAAACCTCCAAACTGAGTAATATGGCAGAAAGCTACAGTTAACTGTTAGAAAAAAAGAAAGGGATTATGATCATCAGTAAAAAAGAAAGAATACCAACAGTGCAATAAAAAATGATATAAAAAACCCAAACGAGTAGCACAAGATGTAAACAGGATAAAACATAAAATGAGAATCTGATGAGGTGTAAAGATGGGGTTTATTTAGGGGGAAGCATCATAGGCAGGATGTTCAGAACTGTGACATTTTCACGCACACTGGGAGTAGGTGATACAGCTTTGACAGCAAGCTTGCAAGGATGCTGCAGTAATCCAGATGGGAAGTTACGAGAGTCTGTTTAAAAGTCCTAATGGTAGAGAACAGAAAAGGGTAAACAAACTTACACTGGCCCATTTTATATGTGGCACATGTCTCAGTTAATTCAAATGCTGCTGGAATTTACCTTACACCAGGAGGCAAAACAAACACAGGAAGCAGAAAAGAAAACTCCACTGCAGGGAAAAAAATGTCCTGGTGAACATGGATTAATCTCTAATAATTATTTTAAAAGTCAGGCAGATAAATACAAATTGTACACCAGCTGTAATTTATGTTAAGTGCAGCTGTAAGTGCCACATGTGATATGCCTACATCCTCAACAACAAAAAAGGGGAAATACAACAGATGTTGTTGCTGTAAAACATTAGGCAACACGAATGGCTCCACTTGTTTTCCTAAATAAAAATAAAAAAGCAAGAGAAATGAACACTAAGAACCTGAATTCATAAAATATTAAATACCTCACATAGCTGATTCAGTATGTGACATCCTTTCTTGCTGCAAATCTCACAGCTTCTGCTGTGTAAGTGACAGTAAAAAGAAGGCAGCAAAGGAATGGGCATTAGTGTGAAGTGATGAGGCTTTGACATAAGTCATATCATAAATAAAAGACCCTAAAACCTGTAATTTAGAAGCTTTCAGAAAATGTGGGGTTGTAGAACTTAAGGTCACAGCCTTAAAGAACTTTCTAAGTTATGTTATATTGGAGAGGGAAGCGGGACAGTTTAAGTCTTGACATGGGAGTTATTTGGGGAAAACACAAGAAGGCTTTTCAGAAAACACTCAGACCTTGGCTAACTGAAGAACTTCATGTGTCCCAAGAGACTTCTCTGAAGGGCTTTTTAAACAAGACACTAGTTTTATCCCTGTCAACTGCCTGCTGGTGGAATAATCACAGTACTAGCAAGTGCCCTTGCAGCAAGTTCTGAAGCCCTCCTCTCTCCAGCCTACTGTCATCTTGCCCATTTTATTGGCCCCAAGGCTCATCTAGACAGAGCATGGATTGCAAAGAGCAGGTCCGTAGTCAGTCAGGAAGAAAAGAATACAGAAGAGGAAACAGAAAAAGCAGAGAAAGGGAGCTCGTGTCTCAGTCACACAGCAGCAATCTCCAAGCAAATGCTCTCTTTTGAAGGTAGGAGGGCTTTTTTTTTTTCCTCTCCTATTTTTTACCAGACTTTCAGGGATTTTTACCTTTTTTTAAGTCCCTCACAGTTATCTGATAACTGTTGTTTGCTCTTTCATTATCTCAAATTTATCTTTGCAGACCCAAGGTTCACTTGCTGCTCCAGTTTACCTCATTGCACACCAATCACTCACTACAGTGACACAACATAGAAGCAGCTAGATATTGTGGAATTGAGGTTCTGCTCTTACCTTCCCAAAGAGCTATGGGGCAGAAGGAAATGAAGAAATCCAGTTTTCTACTTTTATGCTTCCCCACACCTCAGCCTGCTTTAACAAAGGAATCTGAAGATTACTGCCTCATTTTTATCACCACCTATTCTCTCCTCCACACATTTTCCTTTCCCTGAACTCAAACTACCAAAGCAGCTTTGTAGTATTACATTTGCACCATTCAGCAAAATCTAGTAATTGCTGAGAAATTTTTCACTTTTTTGCCCCCAACAGCTGTAATTCCCGTCTGCTGCCTCAGATCCTCCCTTCCCACTGAGCCAGTGCACTGGGATAATCACGCCATTAACATTCAGATAGAGATCAAGTGACGCAGCCAGCTCTAGCTCAACTCAACTTTCATCTTCATTTTCACTTGGATGTACATTTTTTCCTCTAATGAAAACTGCTTTTAGGTAACAGTGGAACTACCCCAGATTTCGGCAGGGAAGGAAAGAGTCAAATCCATCTAAACATGAGGAAAGGGGTGAAATTCTGTTAGATGTTCACAGACACAGGTCATCTCAGAACATGCAAATTTACCATGCAAATTAGTTCCAGCTGAAAAAGCATGTTTCATAAATTTGTGGCTAGAAGGACATCACTTAAACGACACGCATTCCTGAGGGTTTGACATCGCAGCATCCAGTTCACCTAATTCTGATGCTAATGAAGATAGCAAGTTTGCCAAGTGGTGTTACCAGCCTGACCACCCATTTCATAACAGAGATCTTTTCACCTTCATTTCATAGCAAATTTCTAGTCATCATCCTTATCCATGAAACGTTCACACAGACACATTTTACACAGCTGCAACACCTCATTTCTGTCTGTGATAGATTTACGGGGATTAGGAAATAGTCCCCACACTGCCATGACAAATGCATCAAGTGTTCACCTTCATGAGGATCAGAGGCCCAAGGATGGATACTCAGCTTTCCTCGCCGTCTACATGTGTCCACCACTACTGTCAGAGCAATTTACATTCTCTTGGCTAACAGCTTTCAGACTTGAACTAAAAGCTTTTCTAGGAGATGGTTGTTAATATTATGAAACAACTGGAAGTAAGAACAGTTACAAGCAACATCTGGACTAGCACAGGTGCTCTATTAAAAAAAAAAAACCAAAAAAACGGAACTAAAAACCACCCAACAAATACATCACAAAACCACACAAAAAACAATGTTAGAACTATCAAGATCAAGACTTGCAATGACTTGACAGTTTAATGCTTATAGAGAGCAAGCATTAAATAGCATATTGAGTAATTTCTGAATAATTACCCAAAAGAGTAATCAAAAATTTTTGGAAGATACTTCCAATTTAACATTTTGTTTATTTGCTGGGTTATGGTGTCTTTTTTAATACTCTTTTTAAATTTAAGAACACTGCTAGATCCATTTATTCCTCAAAAAAAATGAACAACAAAACAAAAAACAACAAAACACCTCAGCTTCTTGAAGGGGGTGGCATAATTACGTCATTTCTATCAGCCTTTCCAATACTGGATTCATACTGTTAGAAAAGACAGTCTTTTCCTGTACATATACATACAGTCAAAATCTGAATATCTACAGGACTGAGTATGTCAGATAATCCAGGGGCTTCCTGAGCTATACAGAACGGCTATGATATAGCTAAACACAGGCAGATAGGAACATATATCCTGAAAGATGAATACAAAAACCTGGGATTACTCTTTGTTATCCCTGACTTAAGTAACCTGGCAGTGAACTTCCTGGCTCTTTTAGGTTTTCCTTTACGTCTTGCTTGATCCTGAAACAATTATAGAAGAGGAAGCATTCGGGTTTGGTTACTCAGAATATCAAACTAAGGGCACAACTCCTTAGCTGTCACAGAAGTTGTGTGTGGATACCCATAACCACTGCTCTCATCACCAACTGTCTGTGTTTTAACAACGAAGATTTCAGTGATTCTGGAAGAGCTCCCTGACAATGGAGCACCTGAACGCACAAGTATCTGTAAACAGCTCTACTGACTTCTGAAGGGCTGGTTTTCTATGAAGTACTTCTACAGCCATGACTAATGTGAAAAAGACATCAACATCCTGTTTCTTCTCCAAGTTGTCATAGAGGTTGAACCTGCCAACAATCCCAACCTCAGTTACTCAAGCTTTAGGTAGGATACATCACCTTATTACCTTACAGCTACAGTGGTTGTCTCCATGACTTACCATGGACAGAATTTCATGTTTCCTTGTAATCTACAATCAAGTGCTATACAATTGTATTCATCCATCTCATGCTGCTTTTATTGGTATGAATACTTATAAAGTACCAGTACACTAAGAGCAAATATATCCCTAAATGAAGAAACATATCAGCTTACGCTTCAAAGCACAGCCTGCGTCTTCTGATTCACTGCCTGCTCTCCCTTTGCTGTCATATAACAGCAGAAACTTGGCTTCTAAATCAACTGCTGAAACAATCATGGCCTCATGTAGCAGTGAGAGACTGAGGGAACCAGTTCTCCCCCTAGAAATCCAGTCAATTAAATTCTGCCCGGAAGGGATTCAATCTAATATCAAAGATGCTGCCAAAAGGGTATGTTCCCTGGAGCACAGGGTTAATGATTTAGAGCATGTCAGGCTGGCCTGAAGCGGTGGAAATGAAGCCACACCTAAATAAATAAATAAATACCTACATAGGGAAGCAAGCAAAATAAAACCCTCCAGTAATTAAAAACATGAAAATTGCCATGGAGACATACTGCAGTAATTGGCACTGCATTTAAGGGATATTCAAATTGTCCTGAAATCTCACCTTAATGCCTGAATATTTTATTTCCCAAGATCACTGAAACATAAAACACCAAAGAGTCTGTTAATACTCACAAAAAAAACCCCAAGTATAAGTCAATCATCTCTGAAAGTGACTGCACTTCCTGCTAGAAACAGGTAAAGAATTTTTTTTACATTGAAAATGGAGACTGAAGGTTGGATGCCTTCCTTGCAGATAGTAATTCGTTCTCCTATACACATTGTCACCAGCTTTAAAATAGAAGGACTCTCTAAAGCATTCATCCCTGAAATAAAGTAAACTAAAAGGTGTCTCATGATAACATCAAAATTTTCTTAAACTTAATACTGCAGATGCCATCAGTACAACTAACTGCACTGAAATCTAAGTGTGGTTTTGTTGGTTTTGTTCTTTTTCATTATTATTACACAACTACCATTCAGTATGCAAAAATTAATACGACATTTCTGTTATGAAAGCCACTAAACGACAACAATTGTAGAATGCTGCTTCTGAGGTTACTTTTAAGGCAAACTTTTCTGTCTGTCTAGAAGGGTTGAAAAGTACAGGGAAAAATGGCAAACACGGCAAAGATGCACAGTCAGCCTGCATTGGATCACTCCTAAGCCACAGATCTGGAAAGCACTGTTCAGACACACTGCAGGTGAGAGGGCATCTGTCTTAGAATCTCACCATTAACAGTTCTCAGTGTTTCGTGCTCCATCAATGAAAGGGAATAAAGAGCAGTGTCACGATACTTTTGCAGGAGTAATAAAATCTACATCCCCAAATGGGGGTCTGGGAATCTTCTCTGGAGTAGAATCACAGAAGTGCTCCTGAAGCCAGCATTAGCTCTCTCTAACCATCAACTCAGCACATAATACACATCCTCCAGATCCAGAAGACTCATCCTGCCCTCTCTCCTTTTCTCAAGGGATATGATTCTCCTTCTCATTAAAGCATCAGATGCTACCATACTAAGCAATACATTTTGTAGCCTCTGCTATTGGCCATGTTCTGCTGTTACTAACCAGAAAATAATGATTAGTAAAAAAACCCTAAACACTAAAAACTTCCTTGACCATCTTGACAATATACATTAAAAGATGTCCCTGTTGATCAAACACTATGTACTTTTCAGTGCTGTCTCTCCATTAATTCAAAATGAGACAGTTCTACCTAGAAAGAATGAGGGCTTGACACCATCAAATAAACCCCCCCTCAAGTTAGGACACCCTCAGAACACAACAGCTCAAATGATCTGCCAGAAAAATTCCAGCCTGCCTCTTTTCCGTTTGTTCCAAACTCAGCTACCAAACTAAGAGTAAATAGTTTTGCTCCCCAAAACCTGAACATAGACCTTATTTCCCATTTTGTGTTCACTACTTAATCAGATGTTACGGCAAGGACAATTCACCTACTAGATCAAAAACCATCAAAAGCTTTCAGAGGATATTTTCAACTACTGCCGTAATACATAATGGATTCCTCAAGCAGCAGGAAGAACACACTGTACACACAGGTCATGCCTATTGCAGTAACGTCAGCAACAGCCAGAGGAATCAAAAGAGGCTGAACTACTTTGGAAGACAAAAAAAAGAATAAGTGACAAAACCAGCTGTATTTGATAGTTATATATATATATATATATATATATGCAGTGTATCATGTCTTTGTATGTACTTAACTTTTTGTAAAACTTCTGCAAAATAACCTGTAAATACATCTGGCTAAGAAGATTAATGAAAACATGGTGATGCTGTAAGGCAGGCAATAGCCATGCTCCTGTTACCCTCATACTAATCCACTTACCTTCCCCTTACAAAGCAGCATCTGACAAGTTAGTTAAGTCAATGGAGATAGTTTCCAGGATTATTAATAAACTATGCTGAAGTCATCAAAATGAAAACCCTCTAGAGTTGGGTAGGTTTATGTATACAACTAAGATTTGGCCACTTGGCCAAATGAGTTCTACCATCCTTTCACAGGTGCCTTGGATATTTTTTGCTGTGCCAAAGGAGTATTTATGTATTTCTAATTAGATCTACGCAGAAGCCCTGCTTTAGGAACTCTCCATGTTGTCATTGGTGGCAAACTAGTTCCTTAATGCTACTTATGTAGTCTCTATGATCTCAGCATCTTAGCCCTCCAGACTGGGGGAGTGCTCTCATGTCCACCTGACGGCCAGGGGCTAAGACATGGGAAAGGTTCTAAGGAGCTTCCAGCTGTAAAATCAACTCCCTGAACCCATGGTCTCTGTAAGGTAAAAGAGATGATATTTCACAAAAGACAGCTGGAGAATAAATGTGTATCAAAGAACTGCTAATGAAAAACAAAACCTCGTGGATAGAGGACAGGACTTTCTGACTCCTCTTTCAGACCAGGAGCCCAAGCTGAACCCTGTGATATAAACAAGAAAGCAAGTGCTGAGCCTTCAGAGACTGCGAGAGAATGTCTCATGCTGGAATAAATCAGTTCTATACTGGTAAGGTGAATAACATGACAGTGATGGGCATAAGAAAATAGAAGTCAAAACAGCAACAGAAGAAACAAGTAGATACATCTTGTTACCATGGAACCCAAACAGCATATGCTAGAAAGCATATATGCTAGAAAGAGCCACTGAGAAATTACAAGGCAAAATAAGAGAAACAACCACCAAAACAGAGTTTTGGCTACACTAGACTTGAAAAGGAGTCCTATTCCATATCTGTTAGTAAGATGATGAGGCAGAACATAGGGACTCTGTACTACCTGGTGGCTGGACTCTTCTGGAGCATCCACAGTCCAGGGAAATCACAGTCAAGTTTGGCAATAAAAGTGTTTTAAGTATGAAGTTGGCAAAAGGAATTCTGAACTATCAATTAGACAGACCATTCCCAAGTCGTTGCTGAATCCCATTTGGTAACATCTCTCTGTAATGGCTTCTGTATAGTAGTGAAAACAAATTCTATCTTTTGTTATCTTAGTGCTACACTAACGCCCAGTTGATAATCCAGGTAAGCCTTCTAAAAATCTATATTTTGCGTCTAATACGTGTTACATGGAAGATTAATGTCTACTAAAATTTTACTCTCTCTGTAAGAAGTTGGACAGCCCAAATTTGATGCTTCTATGAAATGCCAGCAGGGATAAAAGGTGCTGGTGATTTTTCTGGGACAAGGGAATCCGCATCAGCTCAAGTCACTTCCAAGCCCAGCTGATGAGTCACTCCAGTTTTTGCACCTCAGATCACCCAGACATTTTAGCTTTCTGCAGGTAGTCAAACAGGCAGAACTTCTGTTACCTCTTCCTTGGGAAAGGGGGCACAGGAGGGAGTGAAAAGCAGCAGCCAAAGGTTCTTTACTTGCAAGCAGTTTACTTCCCTCAGTTTTCACTGGCAAACTCTCTCCTCGCAGCCCTCAAGATGGTGACGCACAGGACAGGGACCAGGTTGACAAAGTCCCTCCCACTCTAAGCAAGGACAATGTTCATGACCACCTGAGGAACCTGAACATAAACAAGTCTAAGGGACCTGATGAAATGCATCCCAGAGTACTGAGTTGATGTAGTTGCTGAGCCACTCTCCATAATATTTGAAAAGTCCTGGCAGTCAGGCGAAGTCCCTAGCAACTGGAAAAAGGCAAACATCATGCCCATCTTTAAAAAGGGTAAAAAAGAAGACCCTGGGAACTACTGACCTGTCAGCCTCACCTCTGTGCCTGG